>OX451402.1:19049985-19242957 GCA_949629135.1 Eremobia ochroleuca | reverse complement strand
CCTAACACTATTGTCACACTAATATTATAAGTGTGGTTTGTGTGTGTGTGTGTGTGTGTGTGTGTGTGTGTGTGTGTGTGTGTGTGTGTGTGTGTGTGTGTGTGTGTGTTAGTGTGTGTATGTTTGTTACTTCTTCGCGCTGAAAAGGCTGAACGGATTTGGATGAAATTTGGTACATAGATAGTTTATAACCGGGATTAACACAGGATACTTTCTATCCCGATATTCCTACGGGATCGACACTTATGCGGTTGAAACCGCGGGGCGCAGCTAGTATGATACAAAAGAGTAGTATTGAACACATTGAACGCCATGGTGGTCAACGGTGGGCGACAGCAATTATTTTAGTTAATTCTTTATAAATGATAAATAAATGATAAATGATTTATTTTCTGTAAGTAGGTTTGTACAAACACTTTTACATGTCAATCATATTTTTTAAACTAGATGAGGTCGGCGTTTCCTATCTGACTACTCTGAGAAGAAAGGCCGAAACAAACTCAGAGGTCACAGTCTCTTTTAAAGTCCAGACATAATCTTGGTCAGATCATGTGAAGACCATGCAGATTGGTGTCTGAAATGGTCTTTTGAGTAAAGAACCACACAGATTGAGCGGACCTGTCCAGTCAGTGCACGCATTTGTCAAAAATTGTGTAGCTCTACTCAGAACTTGAGGAGCCTTACGATTCGACGAACAATACCAATGAAAGGACATTTGGGTAGGCCGCATAAATTACTCAAACTGCCAGACCATGATTAAAACTAACTAAGAAGGAAAAAAGAAAAAAGAAATGACCCACATAGTCTTCACACTCACAATAATAATAATAAAAAATAAGATACTATACAAAGTAAATATCCATGTCATTGTTTATATAAAATTCATCAATGTCAATGTGTATATAAAAATCCGGACATCATCTTTGATCTTTGAGGACCATGTAGATTGGTGTCTGAAGTGGTATTTTGAGGGAAGAACCACACAGATTGAGTGGACCTGTGCAGTCAGTGCACGCATTCGTCAGTAACCGTGCAGCTCAACTCAGAACTTAAGGAGCTCAACGATTCGACGAGCAATACCAAGGACAGAACATTTGTGTAGACCGCATAAACCACTCAAACTGCCAGACCATGATTAAAACGGAAACAATGACCCACATAGTCCTCACATTCACAATAATTAAAATAATATAAGACTTTAAACAGTAAATGTTCATGTCATGTCATAAATAGATATTTAGAAAGAAAAAAAATAACAATAACAAAAGTGTAAATCAGCAAAATAAAAAATAAACAACATTCACTGTCTAGACCTATTGGAGCAGCTCAATCCCAAGCGTTTTTGTCCTCAATATAGTCTTTTACAGTATAATAGGCTTTCTGGCATAGTTTTAGCTTTATAAAAGATTTGAATTTATTAATGCTTAGTTCTTGAATGTGGCTAGGAAGTTTATTATAAAAACGTATACATTGGCATCTAAACGAGCCACCTATTTTCTTGAGCCTTGTTGTAGGAACAACAAATTTATGTTTGTTCCTAGTATTTATATTATGGATATCACTGTATTTCTTAAACAGATTAATATTTTTATGTGCATACAAAAGATTATCATAAATGTACTGAGAAGGCACAGTCATTATATTAATCTCTTTAAATTTGTCTCTGAGGGAGTGTCTGGGACTTAATTTATAAATGGAACGAATTGCCCTTTTTTGTAAAATAAAAATTATCTGAATTTCGGCGGCATTTCCCCACAACAGAATACCGTATGACATCACACTATGAAAATAACTAAAGTAAACTAAACGGGCTGTCTCTAAATCAGTTAAGTCACGAATTTTCCTAACGGCGTATGCTGCAGAGCTAAGCTTTTTTGACAATTTATCTATATGGGGGCCCCATTGAAGCTTGGCATCCAAAGTTATGCCTAAGAATACTGTGGTATTTTCGGGTTTTAACTCTTCACCCTTTATGAGAACACTAGTTTCTACTTGTCTAACATTTGGTATCGTAAACTTAATACATTTGGTTTTTTTTTCGTTAAGAAGTAAATTATTAACATTAAACCAGTTAACTACTTTTGCGAGGGCACTATTTATACTGTCAGTAACCAGCTGTTGACGTTTGAGTTTAAATAAAAGTGAAGTGTCATCTGCAAACAAAACTATATCATGTTCATCTTTTATGAGGTAAGGCAAGTCATTGATATAAACAATAAATAAAAATGGTCCAAGTATTGAGCCCTGTGGGACCCCCATTCTTACTACAGATCCGGGTGACCTTTTCCCGTTAACATCAACTCTCTGAATCCTATCACTTAAGTAAGAAGTGAGAAGATCCAGAGAGGCGTTCCGGATTCCGTAGTGGTGAAGTTTCCTGATTAAGGTTTCATGAAGAACACAATCGAATGCCTTGGACAAATCACAAAAGATGCCCAAAGCATCGCATTTGTCCTCCCATGCATTATAAATATGTCCTAAAAGTTCAACTCCGGCATCGGTAGTTGAACGACCCCTTGTAAAACCGAACTGTTTATTATTCAGTAATTTATTGTTATTGAAAAATCTTTGCAATTGATTTAAAATAAGTTTTTCATAAATTTTACTAAAGGTGGGTAGTACGGAAATAGGTCTATAATTAGTAGGGTCTGATGTACTACCTGATTTAAACAACGGTATTATTTTACTGTGTTTCATAAGATCAGGAAACTCACCACATTGAATACAATTATTAAATATAACAGCTAAAGTAGGTGCTACAATGTTTATAATTGTCTTAGCAACATCCACAGAATTACCCCATAGATCTGCAGTCTTTTTTACATTTAACATGTGAAAAGTTTTAATTATATCTGTACAAGTGACAAATTCGAAGTGAAATTCCGAATCACAAACTGGAACGTTTTCCTTAAGTAAAGACTCTGCAGCAGTGGGTGAGGAGCTTAGAGATTTAGTAGTTGACACAGGAATCTCTGCAAAGAAATTTTCAAAGGCCGCGGCAACCTGGGAATCTGATCTAATTACATTGTCATCAATAGCAAGGCTGTAGTCACTACTTCGGTTGCATGACCTTCCTGTTTCGCTATTAATGACATTCCAAGTCATTTTAATAATGTTATTACTATTTTTAATTTTTGAACTCAACTATATATAATATAATAATAATAATAAAATTTATTCAAGAATTAAGTAAAAGATAAAGATTTACATTAATTACATGCGAGGTTAAATTTAATTCTAACTGTAATGTAGCGACCTGCCTGATCTAGGTTTATGAAAACCTGTGTTTCAGGCCGTCACTTTACAACAAACATTTAAAATCAAGACAACAATAAATTTATTTGAAGCTAAATTAAAAAGAATATAATGACTAAAATAGTAATCATTCTAAAACTAAACATTTTCTAAGATATAATATGTTTAAATAAATCAACGAATAATATGTAAGTAGATAAGGTAAAGACTAATATTAAGCTTATTTTATAATTTCCAGCAGTTTTTCCGTGTCTGAGTAATTGAGTTTTCCCAAATATTCCTGTACTAGTAAATTACACCTATTATATGTTAAACTATAAATCTTTAGCACTCTGTTGAGCTGATTATACAAGTAGGGTCCTAAAAAGAAGTAAAATCGATTAGCGAAAGCGTGTTTAGTCTGAGAGTTAGCACAAACCAAATCTTTTCTTCTCCTATCTGAAGGTACTGGCTTAAAATCAAGCTCAGTGTGTTGGAGTAAAACTACATTCAAAACAAATAATTGACGTATTGTTAGCACCTCACAAGCCGTGTAAAGCTGGTGTGTAGGAAATCTGAATGGACGAAAAGTAGCAACCTTTAGAACTGCTCTTTGAGCACGTTCTAGGTGCAGTAAAATTGATTTAGCGGCACCACCCCAGGACGTTATGCAGTAGGTAATAATAGATTGACACAAAGCCAAATAAACTTGCTTAATTAATTTAAAGTCGGCTATGTTACGTAAATTTTTAAAAATGTATATTAGTTTACGCACTCTATTGCATAATAAATCTATGTTTGCGGAAATTCAGATTTGTGTCAATCGTGGCGCCTAGATATTTGATATGGTCGGTTTTAGCTAAAGTGGGACAAGTGCATGCAATGTCAGCATAATGTAAATTACAATTGTTATGCGCTTGGATGTTTAGGTTAGTAAGCGTTGGATTAGTGTTTCTCATTGTAAATAATAGGTACTTGGTTTGATCTGTATTTAATGTTAAGAGATTTTCATGAAGCCAATTAGACACAGTATTAAAGCCATTCTGTGCTACCTCATAGACCTGTTTTTGTTTTAGCTGTGAACAGTAGAGCTGTGTCATCCGCATATGACATAATTGCACCCTTTTGAAGTGTCAAATTGCATAGGTCATTTATATAAATTAAAAATAAAGTAGGGCCCAAAATACTGCCTTGTGGGATTCCATAGCAGCTATTCTTAAGATCGGAACTCATATACTGACCTATTTTTACGCACTGATGGCGGTCGCTGAGGTAATCAGATAAAAGTTGCAATTGTACTCCCCGTATTCCCAACCTTTCAAGCTTGTATAAGAGCAAAGGACAAGAAATTGTATCAAAAGCCTTGGCCAGGTCTAAAAATATCCCTATGGTGTGCATGCCGTTATCCAGGTTGGTGGTTATACCATTTATCAGCCGGTGAACAGCCTGGCTTGTTGATCTTTTAGGCCTAAAACCAAATTGATGATCAGAGAGTAATTTATTACTTTCAAGATAATTTACTAATCTACTGTTTATAATTTTTTCAAAAACCTTTGAGAGGCCCGTTAAAACTGATATTGGTCTATAGTTACTTACACAATTTTTGTTTCCTGTTTTAAACACAGGGGTGACTAAAGCTTTCTTAAGTAATTTAGGAAAAATACCTTTTGTTAAGCATAATTGAAGGATGTGAGTCAAGGGAGGGGCAATGACGTATTTAAATCTTTTAACCCGTGAGAAGGCGCGCCTAATTTTCTTACACGAGTAGGCGCGTGCGAGCAAATTGCTCACACTATCATAAAATGTTTATATTTTTAGTGTTTCTATATTTATTGGCTTATAATGTATTTAAATAAATAACACAAGGTTCAGTAAGTAAGAAAACAAGTATTTTAATCAAAACTATTGAACATAATAGCAACTTCTAACGCAAATAACAAAACAACCTAGTATTAATTAATTTTTTTGGCACGTTTCATAAAAATCACAATAAAAACTGTTCCATAACAAAAACTAAAAAGTGTTATTCATCCATTAAATCTACACTAATGTGCCTCTCGAAACACACTGAACACATGTATTTTACATGTTCGGTGCAAAGTAATTGCTGGGCGCGTGATGAGCAAATTGCCGCACGTTGGTACACGGCCTCCACAAACGCCTTGCTGCGCGGTCGCAACGCCACTGAGCGGATCGAGAATTGCGTCAGGGGAGAGGGGGTGAATATTTAGGAAGGTACTTAAGTGCTTGAATTGGTGTGGCATGGGAAAGACAAAAAATTTTTGAATTAGATTTTTGTGTGAGCAAATTGCTCATAGCGCGCCTTCTCACGGGTTAAGTATGCTATTAGGTATGTCATCACATCCTACGGCACAGATTTCCTTTAACCCATCTATTATACTAACTACCTCATTAACATCCGTATCTAATAAGACAAAAGAGTTTCGGGTTGCATAAGTCTTTGTTTGGCTTTGAATAGAAAAACATCTATTATATGATATAGTTTTCTCTGCTAAGTTTTTTCCGACGTTAATAAAAAAGCTGTTAGCTTTATTTGCTGCTTCGGTTGGGCTAAGCTCAGTAGATAAAAGATCAAGCGCAGGTTCAATATTTTTCGACCTAAACCCTTTGAACAGTAATAAGTAATAATTATTTAGAGTGGGGTTTTTGACTATTTTGAACCGTATGAGCCAATAAAATATAACGTGTAAAATTTGCAGAAATCGCGAATCAGCGTCAGCTCATATGGAAAGTTCAGTGCTGGTCACCGGTGACCAGCATGGCGTTCAATGTGTTAAGTTCAATGGGTTCGCTGGCTGGACGTTTGTGTTCCTTGCGAACCTATGGTGTCGCTATCGCCAGGCCAGCAGCAGGGCATTCCTGTACTTCGAGAACGGCATGTCCTTTTATGTCATGACATTTGGTCGACACTTCACCAGCGGTTCTGTTGAAGTCTGCTGAACTTCGAGGCCAACTTTGCCAGTCCAGGAAACTAGTATCTTTATTTAATCTCTATTATTATTAACACTTAAGTGCTAATTTACATTGTATTCTTTTTAAAACCTGTGCAAATTAGTGGAACGAGCCCAAAAACCGATTGCAATTGAATCGCTAGTTCGTGTACTATATACTAGTACATATGACTATATCCCGTCGTCAAGGTCTTAGTGACAATCTTTTATAAAAAATGTTTTGGAATCATAATCATTTTTGCTTAGTAAGGTGTTCCATATAAAATGTCAACTTATGCCATTCACGCATACGAGAAAATGTAAAACATGAAACATTTAAAAAAATATGGAAATAAATGGCAATCATTTTAAGAATTATCACAATAATGCATCGAAAACTTTACCGAATCAGCAATCGTTATATTAGTCTACTTTTTACTTTGAAATGTATACAACGTGTAACGTTAAATGCGCAAAACCTGAAAATAGTTTGATCAGAATAACGAGCAGAATTTAGTTGAACCACTTTTTTATATTGGTCACATTTTTCAAAAAATCTTCATTAAAAACGTTGCCGTGTCTATTTATTAATAGGTCAAGCAACCCAATGTCAGCGCGGCGCAGCGGCCCGGTGACGACTCCTCCCTTGATAAAGCGTCGTCGCAGACGCAAGAAACCATCAGAATGGCCAGTAAAACTAAAACAGCACATAAAACCTTTACAATTTTTTTAATGACTTATTTTCTCTCTGAAATAGGTCAAATTAATTAAAAATCAGTTGGGATGTCTGAGGTTTTGCGCATTTAACGTTACATGTTGTATATATTTTTTTATAAATTAATCTCGAAGGCACAATGGCATAGATATCTCGAAGCGAGCCTCACCGTAGTCCGCCTGCGCCTTCCCGGCCGGCGCCGCGTCTGCGCGCGCGCAGCCCTCGCCCTCGCACTCCTCCGGGATGTCGCCCGCCTCCGGCACCGACTGCACCGACTGCACCGACTGCACCGACTGCACCGATTGCACCGATTGCACCGATTGCACAGACTGCTCGGAGTCGGCGCGCGTACCGATAGGCGGCAGGAGCGTATACCTGCTTGGAAATGTTACGAATTAGAATATAAAAAACATTGAGTACTAGATTTTTTTTTAGTTTTATAGGAATGTCAAGGCAAAGTACGGCCACAATTGCAAATTCAAAAGGGAATGCTCACTAGTTTTCGAAACACGAAGAAATGAATCAAACGTTTGATTTGTTTGTGCTGCTAGCGTCATTAGTGGTGATTAGCAGATTTATCTTTCATAGAAAAAAAAACTTTTTCTTTTTGTTTGTCTATAACAATTTTACCTGTCAGTAAATGAACAGTCGTAGTCGTATCGCGTGTAGTTGCCATCATATAACGGCGCGAAAGCGTCGTCATCGCCGAAGGGCGCGTACGAGGCCGCGCGGTGCTTCAGCCCCTCGGAACTGTCGTCTAACAAACTAGGGACGGATAGGGTTTCCTCGCTGCGAGTCTTCTGGATTTCTACTTTATCTGAAAAAAGAAAAAAATTGTTTTATCACTGTCATTTTGGATTTGGACATTTTCAGAATCAGAATCACGAATATGGGTATTGGTTCATGACTACCCCTTCTTGCATTATGTCAGCAATCATCAACTTAATTTTCGGGATCAGCATCTCCTCATGAAGTTTAAGTGATTCAAGTCTTATCAAATTATTCTTCATGAGACTAAGTTTGTTTTTATAATTAAAATATGATTTTTAGGTTAAGGTATTTTTCTATGAGCCTGTGTTGCCTGAAATAAATTGATTATTATTATTTTCTTTTTTTTTTCTTGACCTAGCCGGATAGAATCGGTGTCACGGGCCTAAGCCAAGTGTCCAACAGTGGGGTTAAGTATGGGAGTAATATTATAAGTAGACTGTATGGTAGACGAAACAATATTTGAGTGGGAGTATTGGTGTAAGTTGTCCGACTCACACTGAAGAAATTTTCTAACTAGCCTGCATGTGTTACGAATAGTAGCAAGTTGCCTTCTGCAGCAGGTGGAAGGTGTTAGGTGGCAGGTTGAGGGAAGTAAGGGACTGATGAAGCTGTTTTGGAATTACTCCTGTTGTAGATAGCACTATGAGGAATATTGTGACTTTTTGAAGATGCCAAAGTCAGGTTATATCACCTTTTAGTTCGGTGAGTTTGAGCGGGTGGAGGTTGAGTGTGGCTGTACATACCGTTTCTGTCATCAGTCCTGCTAGGCGGGCTGCGCTGCACGCACAGCGTCTCCATGCGCCGGCGCAGCTCCAGCATCTTGCCCATGGTGACCGCGTTGTCGTGCAGCGAGCCCGCGCCCGCGCCGCCCTCCGCGCCCGCCGAGCGCTCCGCCAGCTGCGTCAGGGACGATGACGTCGACGAGTCTGGGGAGAAGACGTAGTTCAACACACAAAGACCTTTTGGCGCTTTTATGACGTTGACGACGTGGCGCTGTTGGTAAACATTTGTGAAATTGTTGTGTGTTATATCGTTAATGTATTGAGAAACAAGATAGCGGCATTAGTTCCGATTTTGGCCTTGCGCCAAAACGTCCTCGTGCAGATGATATGTTTAAGTTGAGAGGGCTCTAACTCCGCCTCTAAACATGTTCCCCGTGACTAATAAACATAAAGCTACAACATTCAGATTTAACAAACATTTTTCGAGGTTATCATAATTCATCATCATTTCAGCCGAAACCATTGCTGGTCATAGGCCTCCCCCAAGCCCAAGGAGCACCACTTCAACCAGTTCAAGACGAAAGTCTTGAGACACTGCGGTATGTGGGACGAGAAGATATCGCGCAGCTTCCCTGACGCAATCCAACCCAGTCCGATTCAACGATGGACCTCTTTCTCTAACCTAACTGGACAGTTTGTCCTAGGTAAACATAATCATCCACTACTTCCAGTGTAGTCTCCGATCTTTATGAGGGTGGGTGTTACATTGGCATTTGACATGACTCGTTTTGTCCACGTTTGTTTTAAGACCCACTCTTTCGGAAGCTCTACTGAGGTCAACGAGCATTACATTGAGGTCCTCCATAGTCTCAGCCATAACAACTATATCGTCGGCAAACCGAAGGTAAGTGATGTACCCGCCATTGATGTTGATGCCATGCCAACCCCTCTCCAGTCCAGAACCTTGAAGACATCCTCCAGGGCCGCGGTTAACAGTTTCGGAGAGATTACGTCTCCCTGTCTGACCCCTCGCAGCAGAAGGATAGGTTCCGAGGTCCGGCCCAGGAGTCGGACTGACACAGTAGCGTTTTCATACAAACAGTTCAGTGCCTCGATGTACCGAGTCTATCTGGCACTGTTGGAGAGACTGCAGTACAGCCCAAGTTTCAATCGAATCGAAGGCGTTCTCGTAGTCCACAAACGCTAAGCAAAGAGGCAGGTTATACTCTTCAGTCTTTTGTATAAGTTACCGCTGCGTATGAATATGGTCTACGGTTCTGAAGCCTTTACGGAATCCGGCTTGTTGGGAGGCTGGAAGTCGTCAAACTTGTGCGCGAGACGGTTCGTGATTACTCTTGAAAACAGCTTGTAGGCATGGCTCAGGAGTGAGATAGGCCTATAATTCTTAAGCAGTCCATCGTCGCCATTCCTAAAGATGAGTACCACCGTACCTGTGTTTCATGCCTGTGGCGTTTTACCTTCGAGTATGACGGAATCGGACAGTTTCTGGAGGGCCTTAAGAACGGGGTTTTCCACTGGCCCTCGGGAGTTCGGCAGTTCCGTCATCACCCGGCTCCTTGTTGGTTTTAAGCTGCATCAGAGCCATCCTTATCTCGTACAAACTGACGTCTGAATGTCTTCGGTATAATGTCGGGTAAATCTAGCTATTAGGTCATTTGCTATATTAGTAAGGGGTCGCTCAATCTCTCTCAACAGCTCAGGTTTGGCGAATACGATTCTGCCTTCATGGGTCTTCAGTTTCGCAAGCTGGCTCTGTCCAATAAACCCTACACCGTCTTAGGACTGCTGTTCACCCTCCCAGAAATAGAGCGAGTTCCCGGATTTGATGATTATCGACTTCTTCCCCTCTCTTTGGACTTATATATATATATATATTTTTTTTTTTTTAATAATAATAATCTTTTTTGGAACAAAAATACGTTTTACAATAGAAACTGCGTCGCAGCTATTAACGCCCACCTCCAAGAAGGAGACGACAGAGTTCCAGATCCAAGAGGTAAGAAAAACAAAATATTAATAATATTAAATATTAACCCTACTATACCCCATCGTAACCTGCTCATTTCTTCCTCGAGTTCGATGATGTTCTAGTCGGTCCGTAGTGTACGCCTGTTATATGTTTTCAGGTCCAGTTTTCGGTAATTTTGGTAGCCGTATCTCTTCCGGGGATTCTTAGCACCCCTTGCCTCACCGTCACCGTGACCGCCGGGTACTAAGGGCTGTTTTTCCTTAGTGTTTGTCATTTGGGGCTGCTGCACATTCTCTAGTAATTCCCTTAGTCACCTTTTACGGCGTTTATCAATAGAGGCTTTGTGTGGTTTAAGGATAAATAAAGAATAAATATGTAGGTCTTCTCCTCGTGTCAACGTGAGTTTTACAAGAATAGCTCCAAGGGTGACTAGCTACTTATGTAATACGTAACACACAAGAAAAGTGCCACACGTGTTCCCGTGTACACGTGTGTCCGTGTGTGTTGTGTGTGTGCTCTTTTAAGAGGGTGCATTCTTAGTTGACAATAACTGACAATATCTGTCAAATATTTAGCTGTGCTGATTAATTAATCAATATTACTAAATTAATTTCCCTCTCACAGAGAGGAGGCCTGTTCCAGCAGTGGGAACATAATATGCTAATTATGCTCCTAATTGAATTTATGAAAAATCGCTCTGTTGTACTAAAATATTGAATATGAACTGCAATAACTAATATCGTGACACTATATATTTAGTTGTAGGGTAAAAAACGCACTTGGACACTTTAAATTTTTTTTTTAATTTTCAAAGTTTTATTTTTGCAATGCATAATAAAAAATGAACCAATATAACTAATTAAATGATGAAATATCGCTTTTTTATTAATCAAAACAGCAATTTGCGGCGTTGCTAACTTTGAGAATGCACAGCCTTAATGCGCAATATGAAATTAAACGTTTTAATTAACCGTCATTCAAAATTTGTTTATACAGAAGAAAAGCATCTAGAAAGCTAACCATCTAGTTTGATTTTTGTTCTGATAGATAATCCTTTTTAAGGCTGTCAAGTGTGCAGTCAGGGTCCAGTTACAGTCCTTTCACAGTTGTTTTACCTCTGACAGCAGCAACCCACTAGCAACCTTATTGTAACGACGATATAGATCATTGTGATTTGGACGGTGATTCAAAGTCCCTCTGACTTTGAATCTAAATTAAAATATCTGTGAATGGACTGCAGTGTATTGCAAAGTTTTGCAAATAAGGATAGCAAACATGACAAACAAAGTTGTGCAAATAAGGATAGCAAACATGACAAACAAAGTTATGCCAATAAGGGTAACAATCGTGACAAACATAGTTGTGCAAATAAGGCTAGCAAACCTGACAAACAAAGTTGTGCAAATAAGGATAGCAAACATGACAAACAAAGTTGTGCCAATAAGGGTAACAATCGTGACAAACATAGTTGTGCAAATAAGGGTAGCAAACCTGACAAACAAAGTTGTGCAAATAAGGATAGCAAACATGACAAACAATGTTGTGCCAATAAGGTTAACAATCGTGACAAACAAAGTTGTGCAAATAAGGGTAGCAAACCTGACAAACAAAGCTGTGCAAATAAGGCTAGCAAACCTGACAAACAAAGTTGTGCAAATAAGGATAGCAAACTAGACAAACAAAGTTGTGCCAATAAGGGTAACAATCGTGACAAACAAAATTGTGCAAATAAGGCTAGCAAACCTGACAAACAAAGTTGTGCAAATAAGGATAGCAAACTAGACAAACAAAGTTGTGCCAATAAGGGTAACAATCGTGACAAACAAAATTGTGCAAATAAGGCTAGCAAACCTGACAAACAAAGTTGTGCAAATAAGGATAGCAAACTAGACAAACAAAGTTGTGCCAATAAGGGTAACAATCGTGACAAACAAAATTGTGCAAATAAGGCTAGCAAACCTGACAAACAAAGTTGTGCAAATAAGGATAGCAAACTAGACAAACAAAGTTGTGCCAATAAGGGTAACAATCGTGACAAACAAAATTGTGCAAATAAGGCTAGCAAACCTGACAAACAAAGTTGTGCAAATAAGGATAGCAAACTAGACAAACAAAGTTGTGCCAATAAGGGTAACAATCGTGACAAACAAAATTGTGCAAATAAGGCTAGCAAACCTGACAAACAAAGTTGTGCAAATAAGGATAGCAAACTAGACAAACAAAGTTGTGCCAATAAGGGTAACAATCGTGACAAACAAAATTGTGCAAATAAGGCTAGCAAACCTGACAAACAAAGTTGTGCAAATAAGGATAGCAAACTAGACAAACAAAGTTGTGCCAATAAGGGTAACAATCGTGACAAACAAAATTGTGCAAATAAGGCTAGCAAACCTGACAAACAAAGTTGTGCAAATAAGGATAGCAAACTAGACAAACAAAGTTGTGCCAATAAGGGTAACAATCGTGGCAAACAAAGTTGTGCAAGTAAGGATAGCAAACTTGAAAAACAAAGTCGTACAAATAAGGATAGCAAATGTGATAAACAAAGTTGTACAAATAGGGATAGAAAACGTGACAAACAAAGCACACCCGCAATGCCGTGCCGCTCATTCTGTTATAGGTATCACATATTTTCCTTTTTTCCTTACTGAAACAGGTATTCCGTACTCATATACTTGTTTCGAAATTGTAATTAAGTTGATTTTAGAATGACTAGTAGTGTAAAAAGTCATTAAAATATTGAAGTTGTGAAACTAAAATGCAATGTAGAACTGCATCGTCCCACTTGGGTTTGGGGTTATAGGGGTATGAGAAATAGGATGAGTTCACTCATCCTCCATAGAAAAGGGAGGATCCTCCCCATGTCGCTTGTTGTATGCTAATCGCGCGGCAAACTCTGCTTGCGCGATGCAGGATTTTGCGTGACGTCAGTGGTGCGTAGTTCGCATGTGGTGATGTAAATGCCGCCACAGGGACTTCGAGTGACTTCCAAGTCAGTTCTTAATCCTCAATACATGTTATGTGATAGTTACGTTGTTTAGGATAAAACGTACATTTGTTATGGTCCAACGGCGAGTAGGTACCGTCGTGGTTCTCCTTGACGCGCAGCATGTTGACGCGCTCGCCGTCGCGGAACACCAGCACTGTCACCTTGCAGCCACTGCCGCCCCACTCCCCGTCGTCTCTGTTGGTAATACATCATTAACAATAGCGTTTACTTAGAGAATTCGAGAACTATAGTATTAATTTCTACAGAAATAAAAGCCGGAAGCTATCAACATGCCAACATAATGTAATAATGCAAAGCTATTGTTCTTCGTACCCTCAATACTGAGGATCGCGACCATTGCTTCGTCTATTTAGTTTTGTTGTATGTTATGGGCTTAATGTAAAGTCGACCTCGTATATGATTTTTCACTTTTGGATAAAACTCCTAGTAAATCAAAATATTGGTTACATCATTCATGTTGAAATTATACATGTGAGAACGATGTAGAAAGACGTGCACGTTAAAAGCGTACGTACTAGAAAAAGGTAAAAACAAAAACAGAAATAAAAAATAAATTAAAATAATTTTTAACTTTGAATTTTGTTTCATTGAGTTGGAGTATGCTGGGAGGTATTTTATTGTAACATTTTAAACAGAATCCCATGAAGGATAAGTCTACTTTAGCCAGGCTGAAACCTGGTTGAACTAATTGGTCCTTATCTCTAGTCCTATGTGTGTGTCTGTCACCTCTTTTACTGAAAAGATAAAAAAAATTCCTTACGTACATGATGTTTTCATAGATATATACTATATTGACCAGGTACCGTCATGATATTAGTATCTAGGTTCTGAATAAACATAAGTCTGTCGTTGCTGTTGCGCAGTCAGATAAAAAGTCAGTTCCTCACCTATTAGTATCAAGCAGCCTCTCAATATCCCTCCAGGGCTCGGCGTTGGGCGGCGGCGGCAGGCGGCGCGTGGAGATGGGCCCGCCGCGCATGCCCAGCACGAGGCGAAGGCGCGCGCCATCGCTGATGGAATGCTCCCGGAGCGATGAGGAGTCGTCAAGCTCCACCAGGTTGTATAGCAAGTGTTGCTGGGACACCGGGATGCCTGGAATGTTACAATACCATGTTATTTTTATGGCTGGTTATTTTGGTTGTGGATTGATTCACAGGTCGAGCGACAGATACGATGGAAAAGTATCGATGAGGGTTTTTAAGGACAAAGGTTTTTTTTTTAATTTCTGAATGTGCCTGCTTTTCACCTATAAAAAAATAGAGCACCGGACATCGATATTTAAAGAAAAAAATAAACACACATGCGGTTGGGGGACCGCCGTCAGGAACGAAGTTCCTTACGCGACATTCGCACGCACACACACTCGTATATAGTCGAAAGAGACAGAGAGAGAGAAAGTGGCATGGAGGGGGCATAAAGCTTTCCTTACGTGACGATTTCCGCAAGTCAACTCCTACCGCAAGCCGTGTTAAGTTAAAATATTTTTTGAGTAGGTATAGTATACAAAAATCTTTAAAAAAGAACATTGTAGGCACCAATAGGCTTATTTCCTTTATTCATAGTTTGTTGTTATCACATGCCACCATAGGCCATGTTAACACGAGACGGACTTTTTGTCCGTGAGATGTTTAGTCCCTCGTGTGCGTTACTTGATGCAGTTGTAAGCGCTCTATTTTGGCGGACAAAAAAGTCCGCGGACAAATGTCCGTCGTCTGCGCTGGCTCAAAAAGTTATGATTAAAACCGCCTACAATTAAAAAAATCTAGAAATAAAACCAAAAAAATAATGATTTCTCGAAAACTACAAAATATTGTAGAACATACAACAGGGGTTCAATCGATGGGTATTCGTGTCCCCTGACCATATATCTTCGCTGGTACAGGTTTCCTGGGACACCCTGTATACCTAAATCGGTAAACACAGGATGCCTACGCAATTATTCATACGCTAGCTAAACTGTACATAATCATAATACCTTATGTGATTACGTCACTTGTAAAAACGACACGTGCCTTGAACGACATAATAGCGGCTCAACTAATTTGGCAATGAGTTCATAAAAGTAAAACATCTGATAAGTGGTTGATGCGCGTGTGCCGGGTACGTGAATCAGCTGGCTGGACGACCGCCAAGCGAAATCCTGTCACTAGGGAGACTTATAGTATTTACTTTTTTTTTAATATTACATCATAACTGTGTTGTCTAATTAGTAAGCAGGGGAGTGCAAGTCAAGCAGAGAATGCGTAAACGATTGATGCCAACGTCCATACTACGTTGAATACACCGGTTCTCGTCCGATCACCGAAGATTGTGGAGTTTTAGACGAAAGAAGTCAGATACCCTTCAAACAACCTTCCACAGGCGATTTCAACATAGATTTCACGAGGACCAATTCAAAAACCCCTCAAACTGCGTTTCTGTTGAGAATTTTAAACATCTACTATTTTCCCTAAGCTGAGACATTAAACCCAGAACAATAGCGCCTGACGTAATTATGCAGTAGTAAACAAACACGTATTGAACACACTATTATCCCTAAACGTTCAGATAGTTCTATCATTCGAAAAGGCTGTCAAAATTTGAGATTAAACAACCAATTGATTGCTCTTAACAATATTTTCGAAAGAAAACATTCCTAAGATTATTCTAGAACGGACCGAATCCGTGATCATGTACACAAGAGAAATTAATGAAGTGACGCGGAGACGACGACACGAGTTGCGTCACACGTTCACTACACGTGTAGTAACGTTGCACTTTCGTCACGTTAGAACGAAGGGCATTCACCGTTATATACCTGTACATAACAGAAGCTGGAATAACCCTAAAGGCTTCAGGCTGGTGAGGAATTGATGAGAAGCATCTGGTATTCAGTCTGTTCTGACAATTAGTGATATACAAGTTGCTGTCAAAGGTAAAATAACTGTAAAAGGACTATAGCTCTCATTGCACAACCTTCATGACGGACGAAACGTCCAGCGCACCCAGGTAAGCCAATTCAGCATGAAGTCCAGAACTTCTCCGTCCGACTGCCTCATGCTGCAACATGAGCAGTGATCGGAGTAGATAGATTGATTTTTGGTAGTTGTATTATAAATGCCCACAGAAAAAATAGTATGGATAAGCCATTTTCCAGGAAAGTAATTCCGGTATTTCCCGAACCAATTAAATATTGTTAATGTTGGTAGTGATATTATTACTACTCAATTCAAAATTTCAAGGTAGGTATCAAAACTAAATTAATTTATTATTTATCTGTTGAATAATAAAAACAACCCTATTCCAATCGAAGCATTTTTAATTTTTATTTTTAGCCTTTAATTATAACCACAACTTTATATAAATTTTTGCACTTAATATTCAATATTTTCATAGTGGTCATGGTCATTGACATTAAGGGTAGAATGAATAACAATAAGTATAAAAAAATCAACATTGTTTATTGTACATCCTGGTAATCTTGATCTTTACCAAAATAAATAACTATGCGTTTCTCTATATTTTCTATTTTCAACCTATTTATTTGAACATCTAAAGTTCATTTATAGGTGGAAAACGACCGTTCTACATCTCATGATGTCAAAGGAGCAAATTTAAAACAGGTAATCAATTATGTGCTTCAATAGCCTCACTATATTCCCTAAGTGTGTCTAAATGTGGGTTTCGTTCTATAACACGCTTTATTTTATTTGTTATATTTTCTGAATTGCACTCATTTATAGCAGCTCTGACTTGGTCAAATGCTAAAAGTGAATCTGTCAGGGATAAATTATGCTTTTGCAATTATTTTAAAGTAGTTAGAATTCTAAAATAATTGTATTTAGTGTAATTTAAGAATAATATATTCTTATAGTACATCCAAACATGCTTTAAACTCCTTTTTAATAAGAAAAATCTAAGTAAGTATATTCGAGCCAAATCGTGGTTTTGAGCAGATTCCAGAAGTCAGTATGTACACAAGCCAGGGTAAAGTAACGTTTTCACGACACAGTAACAGAAAAAGAAATGAACTCTACGAACCCAAGTAAGCGAGTGAGCTACCTGAGACATGTCGTCGGCGGGCGTACGCATTGTTTTGATAACCGGTTAGTGCAACACCCATGATCCTTTGTTCCGATTGTTCGTTGGGTTGTGTAAAATCGTGACTAATTATGAAGAATATAATATTGCTCATTTAATATAATTCCTACCTAAATTCCGTTTTTTTTTAATAATGAACCAATTCCGGAGGAATGTCCATATTAATATATACGTTATGAATCAATGACCCCAATTCAATCTACCTACTCCGGTCACTGAACATGAGGATTAAAATCGTACCTCGACAGGAGAGTGAAGCGAGAAGACGAGAGTATAAGCATATATTTTACGGGATTGAATACGTTTCTGATGATTTTTAATTAGCACCCTAATTAACAATCACTGCAACTCCGAAGTGTAAACCCGACCTGAGTATATTCACATCGCTAAACAAACATCAACACAAGTGCCTCGCTCCAAACAAATATTATTTTCGAATCGGCAACCATTAAACCGATTCCACACAAATTCTGAATGCGTATAGCAATAAATCAATCGCGATAAAGCGATATGAGTGCGGGCAACGCGCATGACATAATATATCTCAGACGGATCGTTCTGGCACGACATCAAACGTCGTAACGTCATGTAAACGTCAATGACCCGCGCGTCAAACCGACGATGTGAACACACCTTTATACCTTAAAATAACATTCAGCTGTTTGGGTAAACACGAAATTTAACAGTCTGTCATTCTACAAGGACTAAATTAAATTGCAATAACTGTTCTGAAAATCAAGTTTGTTTATTAAAACACACTAATAGTATTTAAGTTTATGTCACGTCATAATTTTAAAGTTTTTCAAGCCCTGGCTAGAAGCCTTAATTTATTGAGGTACCCACAGGCAAGCCTGGTTAAGCAACCGACCACCCTCTAGGCTGACATGAGAGATGCCAGAATTTGAGAGCAATGAGCAAATAAAAGTTTATTTTTGAGAATTGTTGACTCATAAAATCGAGACCTAGAAAAACAGATTTTGAAGCTGTCTTTAATTCGTATTATTAGGTTTTTGCTCATTGCGTGGCAGTGTGGGAGCCAGAGAGATTGATGTTGACATTTAAGATGTAAAAAAATGTCCTCAAGTTCATCTGTTCATAACTATTCATAACCACTCGACACGCTTCCGTGCCGTATCGAACCTCAATCAATGTTATCGTAGGAGTCCTAAACGCTGTTCACAAGTACAAAAAGCGAAATTTTTTTTCAGTTTAAAGGCTGATTTTGCCAACGCCAAATAACTTTTTCGGAGGAATAATTTTGAATTTTTCAGTCCTTCCATAAAAAACCTGTCAGATGTCAATTTTATTACACAAATGAAAATTTACCCGTCGATTGAAAAATTTGCCCTAAATCAAACAGACAACCGCTACTCTTCCGACAGCCTGTTTGCTGTCGGCGGCAAGGCAAATCAGGTTATCGAAATGTGTAATTTTCGATACGACAGCCTGTTGGATGGTTGTGAATAGCTATGCGGACTATGTCAGTGGCCTTGTCATGATTAATAGGTGTATGGTAGATGTTTATTTACTTTTCAGATAGTATTTACCAGTCTCAAGCCTTGGCATGGCTTACTTTAAAATTTTCTTTCTTTTAAACTTTAAAAACTTAATAAGATCAAACTTAATTTTCTACTGTTAAAAAACATATACTTAACAACATCTAAATGCTGATTGTAGACAGTAAACTATACATTCCATTGATTGATTACTTAAGTATTAATACTTTTTACATTTGGCCATTCATGTTGTATTAGGAAAATGTAATTTCCCATTTACTTGTACTTTTTATTTTGCTAGAAATTTTAGTGGCATCTTAAAAGATAAGTACATTTCTAAAGTAATAAAAATAACATCTCCCTCATAATTTGGGTAATTCAAATATTTCTTATCATAAAGTAAAACCCAAATATTTTTCCTACAATTAGCATAAGTAAATACATAGTTTTCATACATGACAAACTTAAAAAGTGAGTCAGATGCCAATACAATATAACAGTCAATGTCCTTCTAATGAAGAAGGAAGCAAAATACTACAAAGCCATTTCATTGAAACAGATAAAAACAATTTATGTGCTGTTCAACTTTTTTCTCACAAGGTGAAGACGTCTTTGTCTACACAACTGCCCATGCTGAACACACATTGCCATGAGCAGGCAAAAATCCACCTCTTAGGTACCATACTTTACTGTAAGCAGAAATCATTTTCTGGGTTTTTCAACAATTTTAGCTTGTTTATTTATCATAGACCCATTTTGCTAATTTGTTTAAAATTTACATAACACCACATTTTAATGTCCTTATTATTTTTAAAGTCAATTATTCAAATTAAATATATTGGTGAATGTATTAAAATGTACATTTTAAATGAGGAGAAGCTGTATTTGCTGCCTACCCCACTTAGGATAAAGCTATGTTATAAACCAAACTATTGTACTGCAATATTTAGAAACAATATCAGCATAACTTGTTACACATCTCTCTATTCATGCATTAGGTCGGACTAACAGTATTTCTAAGGTATTGCTGGATTGTTTATGACTATAGCTGAGTCATAACTTAGAACATGAATAACAGGTAAGAACTTTGTTTTTTATTATTTTTCCCATGTCCTAATGGAATGAATTATGAAAACCAGGTGCATTGATCAAGTTATGAGTGAAGTTGAGTTTAGATAAAGATAAAATAATGAGGCATTGGTGGCATCGCAGCTGTGATAGAGTACAATGGTGAGGTTTCTAGCTGATGAATGCAATCAATGGACATTGAATTTAGATGAAACAGCTCAATTATTGCTTCCATTTAATTATACCATTCAAATATTTGTGAAGAAACCAGCATGTCCTAGAACCAAACATTTAAAGACATGTCATATCTACCAACCTGCACTGGGCCCGTGTGGTGGACTACGGCCCACTCCCTCTCACAGAACAGAGAGGAGGCCTGTGTCCCAGCAGTAGGAACGTTATAGAGTGATTACATATTCAAATATTGAGTTAAGTAAGCATAAAATATTGAGTTAACTAAGCATAAAATATGCCTCTCAATAGATTCGTGATTGAGCATTGTTCCAGTATGATAATAAATGTTGTTCAACATTTAAATGCATTTAATTTTAAAAGACAAACAATTGAAGAAGAGGAACTTAGGACTCAACTTCTTAGAAACTACTTAACCTTGACCAAATCAGTAAACAAGTTAGTACCTTAGTAGGTCACTTATCGAGTTTATAGGCTTAATTAGTGTTTAGCTACTAATTCTGACACTTACCTAATTACCCTGTTCTACAAATAATTAATTACAAAAATACTCATTCTTGTAGTCCAAAAAAAAAAAGCAAAATGTCTTATCTTTTATAACACCCTGTACTATGTCCTGTTCAATCAATCAGAACTAAAGACAAAACAATAGTGTTCAATGAATGTTCATAAGAATTATTGATTCTAATAATAGTATATCATACAGGTACTACAATGAATCTTAATTATTATTGTGTGATGGAAAATGTATGCATAAAGAAAATACAATATTTTAATATTGTTTGTACAGATACACCAGCAACAGCTGGGAAAAGGTTGCAACAAAAAAGGACAGGTGACAGGTAGAACAAAAAAAAAAAAACCTTTGTCCATGCTCAGAACCTCAGAAATGCATGCATGGCTGTCTATCAAAACAGCCATGCATGCATTTCTGAGGTATATAAATCTAGCTGGTATAGATGCCATAAAAAACTGGTAAGAAGCCATAACAATCTGCAGGACAAATATAGCTCAATGTCACTTTTAATATTGTGTGACCATAACCTACCCTAAATATCAGTTTTTTTGTTTGTGTTTTTGGTATTCTGCCAGGCAGGGCTGTACTGAGAATAGGGAAGGCTAAAACACTTCATATTGGCCCAAAAATAGACTAAATACATAGCTTTTGAAATAAAAAGTATTGAGGGAAGGATTCAATACAGGTTTGTTTGACATTTGTTGACCTAATGAATGGCCAATTCAAACAAAAAGATGGTTCACATTGTATGTGTACACAAGTATTGTGCAGACCCAAGCTGTGCTCAACAACACACCTAAATACAATATTGTTTACACTGACACTGGACTTAGGTCTTACACAATACTTTAATTAAATTACTTGTAATTTTAAACCTTCCTCTTTGCAATGAGTGGGTACATTGTCACTGTGTACATTGGTTTCTCAATGCCCAACATAGGTTATCAGCAAAGTGTCGTCGTTTACGACGCACTAACACCACAACATCCTTTGTCGAGCGTGGATGACGCACGATCAAGCCTACCCTGTCAAATAACACATATTATTATAGTTGTGTAAATCAGACATACGACTCACCTTCGACCCTGAATATCTTCGATTTAATGGCAAATATGGTGTCCGTGGGCAACACGGTCATTTCAAATGCGGTTCCTGTGAGGGTCTCCACAAGAACTTCCATCGTAGACTGACTCGGGCCGTCATCCTGGAAACCTTTGGATCTATTCGACAGTCTCTCTGGGCATCCATGTTGTGACATTTCACACGCGGTACACAACAATTGACTATCTGCACCACATCGCAATTCACAGAAATGTTTTCACGAAAGTTAAATAAGACACGGAGCACTCAGGACAATCGCACGATGACGGAGTAAAGTTAAATTCACTGCTACGGACAGACATCGAACATGGTTGCAACTATTGTATGAATCATGCGAAATAAGAAAACAAAGGATTTTTTTACTAATCTATTATTATTTTGCAACAAAAATAATATTACAGTGAAATAAATTCTTCGTGACAGACGATTATTTTTTTTCTGTTGATTGATGGTGAATGGAATGAATGAGTCATTTGACCATTCGGAACGTGGAACTTTTCTTTTGTCAATGGATTCGTTTAATTTTCTTTTTCCGCCTAATTTCATGATTGACAGCATGTTATTTATTTTATCTTTGTGCCTGAATAATCGCAAATATGCAAAATCCAACAAGCAAGTAGTTGCTTGTTGGATTTTGCATATTTGCGATTTCGTTAAGTAAGGAATGCCTCTGAAGATTTTTCGAAAAGAACATAGTTTGTTCAGAAGTTTTAGAAACATTATTTAATTTTTTACATGGTAACATTACAACTGAATGATAGGAAATCGTTCAATGTCATCATTGACTGTGTCAATTGTCTATGCCAGTGTTGCCAGAAGGTTACTTTTGTAACCTTTTAGGTGATTTTTGAACTGCATTGGTTACTTTTAGGTTACACTAATGAAAAGGTTACTTTAGGTGATTTTTCGGAATTTGTAGAATATTTTTTTTAATTTTTTGCATAAAAGCAACTTGAAACGGAACGCTCGTTTTAGAATTTTTCATGTTGGTAAGCTTCTTTAGCAGTAGGTAGTAGAACTAAAACTACAGACCTTTATAAACAATCATATTCTTAGGGGTATGAGCACTTTGCCAATAACTAGGGCACTTATTTTTTTTCTTCAAGTTGGCTCTCTCCAACCATATATTGAACAAAAAGCGAAAGTGAATCGAATGTCAAAAATAATATGGTAATGTAGAATTATATTACCGATTTCCAATATCGAATGGATAATTTTTCATTTAAAATTAAAATATGACGTGATCCGATGTCTTAATTAATTAATGGAAGGGAAAGACACGCTATCAATATGATAATTAGTACCGTCGTAAATGGAGTAGTAAAACAAGAAGTGACATAGGTATATTAAAAGATTTCACATAAAATGGTAGTGTATTTATTAAATTTACAAGCTCCTTCGTATGAAAGATTAGGGGCTATGAATTCGCGTATAATTTTTGACAATATCGTACTTGTATATTTCAGAATATACAATAGTCAGTCTGTAGACTGTATACAACGTGTAACGTTAAATGCGCAAAACCTGAAAATTGTGTGATCAGAATAACGAGCAGAATTAATTGAACCACTTTTTAATATAGGTCACTTTTTTCAAAAAATCTTCATTAAAAACGTTGCCGTGTCTATTTATTAATAGGTCAAGCAAGCCAATGTCAGCGCGGCGCAGCAGCCTGGTGGTGACGACTCCTCCCTCGGTAAAGCGTCGTCGCAGACACAAGAAACGATCAGAATGGCCAGTAAACTAAAACAGCACATAAAACCTTTTAATTGTTTTTAATGACTTATTTTCTTTCTGAAATAGGTCAATTGAATTAAAAATCAGTTGGGGTGTCTGAGGTTTTGCGCATTTAACGTTACACGTTGTATTTATAAACTTACTAGCTTTTGCCCGCGACTTCGTTCGCGTGGAATAGTGACTTCCGGCAGATTTTTGGTTTTACCCACATAGTTAAAGAATGAATTAAAAATGGAAATGAATTAAAATGAATGAATGAATTAAAAATTTAAAAATTAAAAATTCCCACATGAATTAAAACAACATGAACCGAACTCGTGTAACGATCGACACCATTGCGCGATCACCAACTCGACATATAGTACTAATAGAATTATCTATACTCCGTTAGAGCATTTTCTATGTACTAAAAGTTGTATTATATTATATTTTTCATACCTTTTTACTATTTATTTACATTTTTCCTATGAATTTTCAGTACTGAATTGATGCCGACTCTTGACAAATAGATGGCGCTGTATGTCCGGAATAAATTTTATTTTTTATTTTATTTTTTGTAATAAAAACTATCCTATGTCCTTTCTCAAGTTCCAAACTATGTCTGTACCAAATTTCACACAAATCGGTTCAGTAGTTTAGGCGTGAAGCAAAGACAGACAGACAGAGTTACTTTCGCATTTATAATATTAGTTTGGATGTAATTAAATATGATTGTTGTAATATATTTTGATTGCATGCAATTAAAAGCATTATTATCATTAATGTCGACAATATTGCAATAATAACGAATCGGAATTTGATTAATTGAATAATTGGTCGATTTTAGTAGTCTAAACTATTTTTGCCGCCAATTTCCATCGATCGATTCTGCCATGAGATAAACCTACTGTAATAATTACAGATCTATTACTAATTATTAGACAAAAATATGACACTATTCTATTCTATCAACTTACAATACCTACCTTTCCAGTCCAAAAATTAATATGAAAGGTTATTTTTTATACAAAAAGGTTACATTTTTTTATATTTCAGGTAATTTTTGACATGACCCGACTGGCAACACTGGTCTATGCTGACAATTTCTTTTCCATCGTTTTCTGTTCACAGATTCGGAGGTTAGAAACATGGTGCGTAAACTTTTTGAAATAAATAAGTTCTAAATGGTGTAATCAACCGGAACAAAGCCTGAAGTGTTATGAATTAACAATTCCCAGTCTATGTGCCTTATTTCGGCTTCGCCAGAATTTTGAAATACACGCGTCGACTTTGTCAAGTTGAGCATGTGGCTTCATGACCCGATGATTTCTGTTTCCAGACTCGCAAACGCCGTAATGGAGGACGGGCCAAGCACGGCCGTGGGCACGTGAAGGCTGTGAGGTGTACCAACTGCGCGCGTTGCGTGCCTAAGGACAAGGCTATCAAGAAGTTTGTGATCAGGAATATCGTCGAAGCGGCCGCCGTCAGGGATATCAACGAAGCCTCCGTATATGCCTGTAAGTATCCTATCTCAAGCAATTCTTATTTTGTTCTGCCACTATTCCATAAATTGGTGTTCTACAGTGATAATCAACAAACATTCCTAACCTAAAATGTTATTTAGTAGCTATATTTTACTTTTTTTTTATTGCGGCCTGTTCCTAACCAAAGCTGCCTGTTATGATGTAAAGACTGACAGTTATTCCCTCCTTTTGATCTGACCAGACTACGGTGCTGAAAAGATCTTGTAAACTTCTCATTAGCAGCAGAAATGTAACACTATCAACCTAAACTAGGAGCCCTATTGGTTCATATCATACCCACAAGAAGAGATAAGACTGTAAATACTAGTTACAATGATTCTAGTCTTACTTTTATATATTGTTGCAACTTACTGATGTTCTATGAACTAAATTGAGGCCCTTTTGATGTTGCACTTATGGACCAAACAATTTCTATAATAAGCTTTTTATTTTATTCCACAGCATTCCAGCTGCCCAAGCTGTATGCAAAGCTCCACTACTGCGTCTCCTGCGCAATCCACAGCAAGGTTGTGCGCAACAGGTCTAAGAAGGACAGGAGGATCCGTACGCCACCCAAGAGCAACTTCCCTAGGGACATGCAGCGCCCACAGAATGTGCAGAGGAAGTGAAGCGGTAATCAATAAAATATAAGAAAATCCATTTGTTTGTTTTACTTCTGTCTTTTAAGCACCGATCCTTTGAAAACTACATACCTAAATCCTAAGTTGTCTATTCAGACTGGTTGCCAAATTACTCTTTCCTTGTTGTGGGTTTGAGAATTCTATTTTCTCTAGGTCTCCAGAATAACATAAGAATACGTCATTAGCCAATTAGTGCCTACAGAGGCGCCGGCTGATTCCCTTGTTCAAATACTAAACTAAAATTCTAAGTCCAGTGCAGCTTGTTCTTTCTATTTCATTATGAAAAGACTTGAAATATATTAGTTCAATCCTGCCAAATAATCAGCGCCTGATGTAAATTGACGTATTTTTAGTAGGTACCTACCCAATTTTTTAATCACGTCTAAACTTGTATATTTCAGTCCTTTTCTTCCTGAAATAGAAAAATGTGCACTAAACTTAAATTTAGTTTAGTTTGTGAACAAGAGAATCTGCGCCAATGTGAAAGTAACTGTCTGTTACCTTTTTACAACAACAGATTTCAATGACATGGCAGACAACAACTTGAGTTAGGAAATGGAATACTTTTTTATCCCGTTACTACTTTTACTTATACAATTTAATATTGAAAAAACCGGCCAAGCGCGAGTCGGTTTCGCACACGAAGGGTTCCGTACCATTATCTATAAAAACGGCAAAAAATGTCTGTTGTATGGGAGCCCTAAATATTTATTTTATTCTGGTTTTTAGTATTTGTTGTTATAGCGGCAACATAAATACACCATCTGTGAAAATTTCAACTGTCTAACTATCACGCTTCATGAGATACAGCCTGCTGACAGACGGGCGGACGGACAGCGGAGCGAGAGTAATAGGGTTCTTTTTTCCCTTTGGGTACGGAACCCTAAAAAAACTGTTAAAATAATCATTAACTATATTTCCTGTAAATTAGTGTCTTAACACACTATGCCGAAGTTACGCGACCGAAGTTCGGCGGCTGATTTTACGTTCCAACGTATTCGGCTGATATGACACACCATAAGTGCCGAACTTACGCGGCAGATATTCAGTTCCGAAACTTTGTGTGTGTATTCAGTATCTCGAGCGCTGTCGTGGCGTCGTGTCGTGTTATCTACACAGTTGGACAGCCAGACGCAAAACAAAGTGATCTTGTTATTACTTTCGAGGTGCGAAACCCAAACTTACGCCCGACCGAAGTTAGGCTGTACGCTATGACGCGACGTAATTTCGGCATAGTGTGTCGTCAGTAATTCAAATAGCATTGCAGGCGTAATTATGCTGAACTTCGGTCGCGTAACTTCGGCATAGTGTGTTTAGACACTAAGGGTCAGAAGTGGTGTATCTTAACCCTGGTAGGGTCGTTGGCGGTCTGGACACTTATTTTTTACGCCTGTAGGCAGTGGCGGACTAAGCCCGTCAGAGGCCCGGGGCGGCAAAGCTGAATGAAGCCCCCCCAGCTTTAAAAAAAATGTTTATTTAAAGTTTTTTATTCAGTTCACATTTGTATGTATAAATACGTGTTTATGTTTATTTCGTTAAAATCTGGCAAGTGAAATTTAAATTCGAATTAAATTATTTAGACTAAATAAACATACATACCTACAATATGGAATGGATACGGGTGAGAAAAATAAAATACGAATCGATCGACAAAAAAAAATTGATAAAATAAATCAAAGATGGTTTTTTTTTATTTTTTGTAGCGTGTTATATGTGTTTTCGTGCCTTCAATTTACTGAACTCCTAAATAACTTCTGTAAAATCGAATTCTTTGGAAAATTTTCTAATCTATTGAAAGCACGGCTAGGTTAACAAGTCGCTCTTGACCCATTGTATGTAAGTACATCGAAGATATTTTTAATTAGTATAAGTTTCGAAAAACTCGCATGACGCAAATGGTCAAGAATTATAAATCTTGATGAAATTACGTAGGTACTAAGCACATTTTTAAAGTCTTGTTTAGGATTTGATCAGAGGAACGCGGAGGCATTTGGGGGCCCCCTAAGACCGGAAGCCCGGGGCGGGCCGCCCCTTCCGCCGCCCAGTTAGTCCGCCACTGCCTGTAGGCGACGTTGGCGGTCAAAGGGTTAAATCGAAGATTGAAATGCGGAACACACGTGTCACACGTTGCGTCGATGTGATATGCACACCGACCTACTCAGTTACTTACACATGTATGGCGTCTCAGACGTGTGTGCGTCGGTCTAATGTCTACCTTAAATAATTTGATCACCGCTGCTCTCAAAACGGTGAAGGAAAACATCTTGAAAAACAGGCATGTCTTAACCCTTTCCCTGTCCCATGAACCACATAATGGTTCAGGTTGATTGTTTAACTATTGTGTCTACTTTGTCGACAGTGAAAGTGTTAAAACAAAAAAATCGAAGACGTGTGACCAACCCGCGCTGGGCCCACGTGGTAGATTACAGCCCACTCTCTTTCGAAGAAAGAAAGCCTGTGTCCCAGCACTCAGAACCTTATAGGCTTATGATTATGATATATGAGATTATGTTACCCTTCCCGGTATCTTCCACGCGGGCAACAGCTAGTGGACCTATACAACGTGTAACGTTAAATGAGCAAAACCTGAAAATAGTTTGATCAGAATAACGAGCAGAATTAATTGAACCACTTTTTAATATAGGTCACATTTTTCAAAAAATCTTCATTAAAAACGTTGCCGTATCTATTTATTAATAGGTCAACAAGCACCCACCCAATGTCAGCGCGGCGCAGCGGCCCGGTGACGACTCCTCCCTCGACAAAGCGTCGTCGCAGACGCAAGAAACGATCAGAATGGCCAGTAAAACTAAAACAGCACATAAAACCTTTACAATTTTTTTTAATGACTTATTTTCTCTGTGAAATAGGTCAATTGAATTAAAAATCAGTTGGGGTGTCTGAGGTTTTGCGCATTTAACGTTACATGTTGTATAAGGAATATGGCAATGACAGGTTGGTCCTAGGGGCACGCTATAACAAGCGCCACTGAACGAGCTGTGCTCGGAGTGTCTGTGAAGGTTGTTATGTAAGTATGTAACCTGGGGCAAATGGGATGCCTCCTTGATACAGGGACCGACAACCTTATAAAAGGCGATTGAATGCGAAACTGCGTAGATCGTATGGTAACACGAGGTTGAAGTGATAAATGCAATAAAACAATATAAATAATAGCTATGTATACCACTGCCACTGATAATTAAAAATACACAATAATCAACCTTAACATATAGCTTAAATTACGTTTCATAGTCATCATCTTCGCGCTTTCTTTTCTGACCCACGGGGTCGTCGAGCTCCATTTTGACGGGCGTGTGTGCCGATGGCCCGGCGGTTACTCTGACTGCGGGCTTGGCTACCACCTGGAAATGGTTATGTTTTAGTAAGAGGTTTTAGTTAAACTGTTGTCTACACTATAAATGTTCTCATAATCACTTGCAAAATTATTGGATTTAGTTAGCTCAGCTATATTTCTAGGTTCAAGATAATTATGGTTTTAAAACTGTAGACAAATATTTTAACTGGAATATCACAGATAGGCAAGTGATAGGTTTACTTCCTATCATAAATCTATGGTTCACCTCATCCATCAGGTGTGATTGAGGTCAAGAGCAAACCATTCAGCAATAAAAGAAAAAAAAAGAAACCTACATGGAGTTTTGAATTAAAAAAAATTACAAAATGTTTTATTTAGGCTGTGCCAGTGCCTACTTTGGGACCAACGCTATTGCCATAATCCATATTGTGATTTATATGTTGAAATAATCATTTTTTTCTTTTAACTAAGTACACTTTTTCTGAACCATTGGGTGCTTCAAAGAATTGGGAGATCTCTAACTCAGGACTGGACCCTCCTACCTCAGACACTTTTCTCTATTTAAGATAAGATACTGCATTTTATTAACCAGTGCCTGTAATATGATGTTGCTATGTGATGATGTTGTTACTATGCTTTGGCACGGGCAACTAGAATACTCTTTACAAGCTACATGTTTCTGACTGACCAACCCCTTGACAATTCAAAAGTGCCTGTAATTAGTTTATTTTAAATAAATCCTTTGAGTTGTGATAAATAAAGAATTATAATTGTAGTCTTATTCATTCAAACTTTACCTTAGTACCAGAAGTGAATTTGAGTACAGGCTTCGGAACTACAGTAGCTTTGGGTGCAGCCACATTGACAATGGCGCCAGGTGGCCTCTTCACCATCACATTCTGTGAAGGAGGTGGCTTGGACGTGGTAACTGTCTTTAGGGAGGGTACCGCTGAGATTGTGGGCTTAGGTGCAGCTTTCTTGACAGCAGGCTTGAGGCGGTAGTTGCAGGCTGATAGACAGTAACTGGAAGGACCGGTTTAAGTTAATAATGGTAACATTGTAACAGAAATTCAAATAAATATTAGAAATGCTTCTCTGTCTACATCATAATGTAATTAAAAAACAGTAATTTATGTGTTCTTACAAAATCATTAAAAGCTTTTGTTAAAAACAAATAAAAAGCAGGTATTATAATAAAATACCTGCTTCTATTAGGTATTGTATTATAGTATATTACATCAATAAAATTTGTTTCTTTGATGTTAGGCGTCACTCAATATAGGTATTTAGTGTGAAAATGATCATTTAAAAGCTGCTTGCATAATGATAGTGACGAAAATGCCAGTTTTACTCACCGATCTGGCGGCAGACGTAGTCCACAGTGCGGCTTGATCATCGGCAGAGGATTGACATTCTTCACCCTCGATATCTCCAGCAGCACTTCCCTCGGAGGAGGACTCGTGAACGACTTCTCTAACTGCATCTGTACAGCCAGCCTAACATCTTCCAAATCAATTGTCTTCTTCTTCGAGTGAGTTGCAAATACTCGCGCGTCATCCAATACTGATGTAACGTACCGGTAAGTGAACTCAAGCAGCTGGTTCACGACCCGGGGCTCATAGTCTGTGATGCCCACCTCCTTCATTATCGTCATGATTACTTGCGCGTCTTTTGGTATGTGTTTAGCTTGGACGTTCACTTTGGATTTGTCTTTCTCCGACATTTTAGCGGTTTTATGTAAGAATTTACACCTAATTAATTATTTGAGATACCACTTAAGATTAAGCGTTGTATTTATTTATCAAACTCCGTAAGAATACCGTTTTTGTTTATTTTTTATGCACTATTGGTTGCATTCGTATGATTTATTTTGCTTTCGTTTGTTGAGTTGACACCTGGCTGGTCGACATTTTGTTTTGGTTAAATGTCAGTTGAAGTTGACGTGACTCCAAACGTTCGAAACCCGAATACCAATTAATCTCTAGACATTTAAGTTTATTGAACAAAAAATACATCAAATACTCTAACTCTATATATCTTATTATTCCAAATCTAATCACAGATTTTTATTTGTATAGAATGTACAGGTCATATTATACTCACACTATGATTTCATAGAGGGTTAAAATTTTGGACGGATATTTAAAACTACTACCACCTAAATAATAAAGCTACTAGAACCGTAGAAAACAAAACATATTGGAGATTATTTATAAACGATGATTAAAGTTATGTTTAAGCAGCCGCAAAAATGCATGTTTAAACAGTCGCTAACATTGATGTATTAAAAACCCCGGATTTTTAATACATCAATGGTCGCTAATCACTACTTAACTTTAAGCAACGCTTATGAATAAAGGGGTAATCGTATTAAAGCTTAGCAGCGAGATTTTGTAGAAGTTCAGAGTACCTATGTGTTACATCACGTTCTACCAATTAGGGAGGTTTTCAGGGACGATGTCCCTCGTTTCGGCATTGTTAACTGACGAAAGTATTGACGCCTGCACTGATAATTGACGCAACCTCACACGTAGCTGTGTTATGTGTCATGAGTATAATGTAATGTACGGCTCCTTGTTTATCTGGCATCTCTATTGCTAACATTTCCGTTATGTTTGTAATAATCAGTGATCGGAGTAGGTAGATTGATTTTTGGTACTTGTATCATAAATGTCCAGAGAAAGTCTAACATGGATAAGCTATTTTCCCGGAAAGCAATTCCGGTATTTCCGGATCCGATTAAATATTGTTATTGTTGGTAGTGATATTATTACTACTCAATTGAAAATTTAAAGGTAGGTATCAAAACTAAATTCATTTATTATTTATTTGAATAATAAAAACAATTTTTGAGCAGATTCCAGAAGTCAGTATGTACACAAGCGAGGGTCAAGTAACGTTTTAACAACACAGTAACACACAAAGAAGCGCACTCTACGAACCGAAGTAAATGAGTGAGCTACCTGGCATGTCGTCGGTGGGCGTACGCATTGTTTTGTTAACCGGTTAGTGCACCACCCATGATCCTTTGTTCTGATTGGTCGCTGGGTTGTGTCAAATCGTGACTGCCGTTAAAAAAAAATTATATAAAGATTATAATATTGCTCATTTTAACACAATTCCTACCTAAGTTCCGGTTTTTTTATGTTAATAATCAACCAATTCCGAAATTACGGAGGAAAGTCCATATTAATATATACGTTTCGGATCAATGACCCCATTTCAATCTACCTACTCCGATCACTGGTAATAATATAATCTTCCAAATAAATTCGTTGTAAAAGATTTTTTTTTTAAGGCGTGACACGACACACACGTGACATACACGTGACCCACACGCATACCCACGTCACACACGTGACCCACACCCAAACACACGTGACTCACATTCATGAACACGTGACACACACGCAGATACACATGACACAAACGCATACACACGTGACACACACATACAATCGTGACCCACACGCGAACACACGTGACCCACACGCATACACCCGTGACACACACGTGACCCGCACGCACGCACGTGACGCACACGCACACACACGTGATTCACACCCAAACACACGTGTCTGAAATTCATTAACACGTGACTCGCACACACATACACGTGACATACAAACACAAATATACACACGTGACATACACACATATACACACGTGACTCACGTGAGTCACACATATATACCCACGTGTGTATGCATGTGTATATTTGTGTGTGTGTGTCACGTGTATGTGCGTGTGTGTCACGTGTGCATGACTGTGTGTCACGCGTGTATGCGTGTGGGGTCACGTGTGTGTGCGTGCGGGTCACGTATGTGTCACGTGTGTACGCGTGTGGGTCACGTGTGTATGCGTGTGGGTCCCGTGTGTGCGCGTGTTGGTCACGTGTTTTAGTGTGTGTGTCACGTGTGTATATGTGTGTCTCACGTGAGTCACGTGTGTATGAGTGTGTGTGTCACGTGTATTTGCGTGTGTATCACGTGTACGTGCGTGTGTGTCACGTGTTCATGAATGTGAGTCACGAGTGTTTAGGTGTGGGTCACGTGTGTGTAACGTGTGTATGCATGTGGATCACGTGTGTATGCGTTTGGGTCCCGTGTGTATGCGTGTGGGTCACGAATGTATTTCTGTGTAACGGGGCGAGGGAGGCCCATTTAGTTTTGCCGCCCCAGGCCTCACACAGACAGTCTGCCACTCTACATAAGTAATATTGTAATCGAGCTGACCGACCATAAACTTTAGCGCCTCATACTAGCGTGATTAGCGCATCACGTATGAATGCAAAGCCCAGAAAACAGTAATTACCCAGCTAGCAAAACTTGGTATTACAAGTATCCTAAGAGCATATTTTGCTTACTCTTTTAGTACACTTACAAACGCTGGTAAGTGTGGAATTGGGCGCACTTTGTAAGAGTGTTTGCCCTTATTGTTATTGTATTATGCTCTTATCAAGAGTGTTTTCAATCTTATAGTGATCTGCCTAGTGCCGTTGTAAAAGCAATTAGTCTTACAAGTGTCTTACACTGGCATGGTGTAAAGGTAAAATGCCATTGTGTAGCCTTACGAATGCCGTTCTAAGTGTGATTTGCCTTATTTGCCTCTTTGTGATCTCAATGTAAGAGTATTTTTAAGCGTGTCGAACATTTTAACAAACAGTTGTGCGCATGCAGTGAATATAATAACAATCTTTAAAAAAGTAAGTACTTTGTATATTAACTTTTATAATTTAAAATATTTCTATGTTACTTCTATCTTACCTACTATTATTATAATGTTGAAGTACCTGCGGAGTAGGTTTATTCGAAGTATTTTTAATGTAAATAACATTAAAATCTCGGGCCATTTCTGAGATGTGTTTTTGAATAATAGTTATTAATTTAGTAAAGTATGAAATAATACAAAATGTCACCATTTTTCCATTATTTACAATCTTACTTAAAGTGTACTTCATCAGAACATTTAAAAGCTCAATCGTTTTTAGTTAAATGCACTGTCAGACTAGATATTCTTATATGACTCTAGTTAAGTGAGTTTAAAGACCATTGCTCCTATTAAACACTAGCCTAAAACAATTATCGGTGGCCATTGACAGTGAAGAATACTTATATCAATAAATGAGATCGGTAATATACTTAATAAAGCATGCTTACGACGTTTGTGAGCTTAAATGTTCTTTTATACAACTTCCAACATGCTACTACTCTTTAATATGATTTAGCTCAGCAAAATTACACTTATAATTTATTGGTTCTTCAACAGTTGTATATCATGCTTTAGTAAGATCAGTACTCTTTTAAAATACTTACCCAAGAAATCTATAAGAACATACCGCCGTCCCCGACGAATAAGATGGTAATGTGCTATTACGATAGTTTTAACTTTATTGCATATTCGACATTTAGAGGTCCGATTACACCTTGTCAATTTTTTTCAAACATTTCTTACGGTTATCTCAGAAAATACGAGATTTTTAGGTGTATTGTAATTAATTTAACAATATTATTTGTATGTATGCATAATAGACTTATGGCAACGAATACCATTGTTAGAGACTATTACAATACTTTCGATACGTTACATTTCCAGTAAGATGCTCTTACCATTATATTCGCGGGAAAAATATTCAACATAATTTGCGTAAAGCTTAATACAATTTTATTCCGGTAACAGACAATTTTATTTTAAAATTGTTAAGTTTTTTTACGATATATTTCATTAAAAATTAAAGAAGGTAATATTGATTACTGTATCCTTTCGTTAAAATTTTTTTCTGTTTTCGATTTACAAAGCTCTATACCATGCGCAGAAATTGATCAAACAAGAGTATCCACAACAGTCATTAATTTGTGAATTAAGTAATTGTCAAGACATTGAACTATTACAAGAAGTCGCGCAGATTAACGACACCATGGTTCAATCAAATGAATTGTCTTTTTCTGATCAGGATAAATCTGCAACAGAGAATGTGCCAAATAAAGAATAATTTGAACCTTCTGTAACACAAAATAAAAACAAAAGTGGAAAACGAACTCATAACATGAATGAATGGAAAGATAAAAAACAAAGCTATAAAAATCTCTGGAAAATCTTACGAAGGGGTTCGTACTAAAAAAAAAAAAAAAGTTTGATGCAAAGAATATTGGACCAGTATGCACGTGTAACAAAAACTGCATAGAGAAATTTACCATGGAACAAAGAGAATTTCAAATTCTAGTTTCGCATTTTCGTTTTTTGACACCGACTTCCGAAATTAAAGTTATATTTCACTTTGTAGTATTTTTTGGAAGTCGGTTGTTTTTTTTTGTATTATAAATGTTTTTACTTTTCACTTTTTAGTCATACCTACCCCAAAAAAAATCATATAACACTATTTGCTATAGAAATATCAGTGACAGGAAGCTGCATCTGCGTTTATAGGGTAAAGACGTGATGTTATGTTGTGCGATTGCGTAAACAATGCGTACATATGCGATAGCAGCAATCGCGGTTGTTTTACTGGTATTTATTGAAGAGTTCCGTTGTCTGTCTCCAAAACTCATGACCAGATCTTTACGAAATTTAAATGGCACCGTTTCGGCATGAACCTCTATCGAACAAAAAATAATTTTGCAAATCCGTCCATATATGACGGAGTTGTGCCTGAACATACTCGTAGATACATAAAAAAAAATCTAAACATGCGAATTGATAACCTCCTCTATTTTTTGAAGTCGGTATTAAAAACAGGCCCCATAAGATGAGTGATTCTACCAAAGAAAGTGTGATGACGCATATTAAAATATTTCCTGCTGTAGAATCCCACTATGTCAGGAAAGATACAAAGCGACTCTATTTGTCAGAGCACCTAAACATTTCTAAAATTTACCGATTGTGTGAACTCTAGTTCCCCAATCAACATTATTCTGCAGAACACAAGGCTACAAAGCGACATTATGAATACACTTTTAACACATACATAGGTTAATTACTCGTTTTTCAAACCATGGAAAGATTTATGCGGATTCTGCTTCCAATATGATCAAGCTAATGAGATAACCAAAATTAGTTTAGAAAGTAAGTATAGGGAACATTTGATGCCAGAAGACGCCAGTTAAAAGAAGAAGAAAAAGCTGCAGTGGACTAAAGAAGTACCACAATTGCCATTTTTTATTTAGAAAAGGTCCTCAGTATCCCTCAGTCTGAAGTGGGGATTTTTCACTACAAGAGAAAATACCCCGTATATAATTTTACTATCTATGACTCACTGCGCAAATTCGGTCACTGCTTTATCTGGCGTTTGTCTATTGCCAAAAGAGGAGCAATTGAAATAGGCAGTTGCCTAATGAAGTTCATCGAGTAAGAAGGACTCCAAGGTATCAAAAAATTATCTTTTTATTCCGATGGCTGCGCTGGTCAGAACAAAAACAGGTACATTTTTGCATTATACCTTTACGCCTTAAGAGCTTATGACCTACAAAATATAACCCCCGGTGGGTTATCTTTTGAGACTGGCCACGGCCAGAACGAAGGTGATAGCATGCATTCATGCATAGAAAAAGCAATGAAAAATAAAGTTTTATGTACTCCTGACCAAGTTTACAACATCATCATGAATGCAAAAGTGACCGAAAAGAAATATAAGGTCCATGAGATGAAGCAGCGTGATTTTTATAATATAAAAAGCCTGATTTGTAAAAAAAACTGGCTAAAAGACCCTAAAGGAAACAAAAATGAAATGGGCAAAAATAATGGAAGTGAAGGTGTCGTATTTAAACCCTAATATTCTTCAATTCAAGCATAACTTCGAAGAAGAGTATTTGGAACTAGACACGGAGTTGCAAAGAACTAGACCCAGGCGAGGGCAAAGACCGGCAGCCTCAATTGCAACAGAAGCTGATTCAGTCTGTTTGCATTTGAAGCAAGCTTATAATCAGCAAATACCCTTAAGTAAAGAGCTTTTAATAAGTTTGTGTACTAACGACGCAATCCCACAGCACTACCATGCGTTTTATGACTCCCTTTCGAGCTGTTAGGCTAACCCGAGCGAATATCAGACTCTGAAGATGTAGACGACGAGGAGTAGAGCTGCCGAGGGTAACTGCTTCTTAATAATAAAGAATTAAGAATTCAATTTAAGTTGTTCGTTGCTAATTTGTTGATTTTTACAAACAGTTGTTATTAATTATGTATAAATAAAAAATAATTAGACAGATTCCTTTTATTTCTTCGCACATTACCTTGCACACATACAAAATATTTATTCAGTATTTAATACTTGCCTCCAGTTAGTAAATTATATTTCCCATGGAATACACACGTAAGTTGGTATTACTGTAATCTGTAATTGATTGTTTGTCAGCGAATAAAATGGTAATAGTACATTACGATATGGGATCCTATCAAAATTTATTAAACAATAACATAGGAATCCATCATTACGGTAATGTATTACATGAGATTTTACGCGAATAATATCGTAATGTTGCATTACAGTTTAAGTTTATGACTTTAATTCATGGTAAATTTAATTTAATTAAGAACTACATTTCTAAGAAAGTTTAATTATTTAATATAGTATACAATTGTTTTGTTAAAAATCTCCTTTCTTTTGGTATTCGAACAATCCCGCTATGTGTGTTAGTTATTGAGATATTCACGAAAAACGGTTTTTTATTTTTCCTGTAAAATTTAGTTTTTACGATTACCATTTTATTCGCCGGGGACGGCGATACGATCTAATAAGATGCCTAAATAAGTATAAAAAAATATCAAGAGTAATTAGTCTTACACAAGTGCGCTTGTAAACTTTTGCTCTTATAAATATTTTTACAAGGAGTTCTTCTATATATCTATAAGACTTCTTTATAAGTTTATACATTCTTTTAGTTCAAATCCCCATTATACATGCCTTTATAAGAGGCCCCTTCTTAATCAGGACACTTATAAATGTTTTACAATGCTTTTATTCTTTTAAGTAATTATTTACAAGACTATTTTGCTAGCTGGGTATAATATCACCTTGTATTAGGTTGTCTCATAAGTTCTTGCCATATTTTATTTTTCTTGAATTTTCTTGTATTTAAACTAAAGTGAATTCAAGAAAGTTCTAGATCTTTCTAGTAAGGATGAGTATCTTTTATGGTGAGGTTATAAATAGGCGCGGACGCAACACAATAATTAGTCGTTAGTGAAAATGGATCAACGTTAACTACGAGCTATTATGCTAATGAGCATCGACTTAAAGTCTCTTCAACAGAAACGGCTAAAAAGATTAACACTGCATTTGGACCGGGTACTACTAGCGATCGGACTGTTCGTTTCTGTTACAAGCGTTTTGACACCGGTGATTTAATCTGCGAATATCAACCTCGTCCAGGCCGACCCACCATCTTCGATGAAGATGCTTTGCGTCACGAACTTGAGCTACATCCAGACTATAGTACGCGCGATTTAGAGAAGGCGCTTGGTCAATTCCACAAGACTATAGATCGTTATCTCAAATCGATGGGATATCGCAAAGTGATGTCACGATGGACACCTCATGCGTTAACGGACCATGACCGGGCCGTTCGTGTGGCCATTTGTCAAAGTTTGTTACTTCGTCCACACAGACGAGACTTTCTTACATCTTTCTTACAAGGACATTATTACATGTGACGAGAGCTGGATACATTATGAAACTAACACGCGTCATGCCTATTGGATTCCTCGCGGGGAAAACCCACCAGCCCAGCCTAAACTTAATGTACACAGTCGTAAGATTATGTTGTCTGTTTTCTGGGATTGGCCAGGAATGATTTTCTGGGAACTCCTCGAATCTCATCAGACTATTAACGCCAATCTGTATACGCAGCAGCTTCGCAAACTAGCAGAGATGTTAAAAATTAAGCGGCCAAAACGACTTGGAGTCCAACTTTTGCATGACAACGCACGACCTCATGGCGCCAAGTTAACACATAAACAGCTGGAGGAGCTAGGATGGCTGACTATTCCACATCCACCGTATAGCCCGGATCTTGCGCCTTCAGACTTTCATTTATTTCGAGCTCTTAAATTTCATTTACTAGGAAAAAAATTCGAAAATTCTGGAAGTATTAAAACTGAACTTGAAAATTTTTTCGAGTCCCAGCCTGCCTCATTTTGGGAGAAGGGTATTAAAATTTTGGCCAGTAGATGGCTGACTGTTGTTGATAACGAGGGAGACTATATAATTGATTAAATGTATTTTTATTAATAAAAAAATATTAATAAATAATTTGTCTTTTAACTGGCAATAATTTATGAGACAACCTAATATTTACCATCGAGACGAGTTAAGGCTGAAACAGTAGTAGTAGGTAAAACTGAAAAAATCCATCAACTTACCGTGAGAGCAGTTTGAGCCACACAATAAGTAATTTTATTCGCTTGTATTTTATTTGGATTAATTTATAAATCAAACGCACTGTTTATAATAACCATTTCGATTTTATTCAGTTAAAATATGAAATAACTTACGTGTACAGTAAAAATAAGTTGTTTTTAGATAGTCACTGAAGTGTTAACTCAAGTATGTATATCGCTAGAAGCCGCGCGGCCTGCGTCTCAACATGGCGACTACCTTAACACCTTGTTTACCAAGTGTACTAAAATACATTCTAATGATTATATTATTGTAATTTGTAATAGGTACATTAACATATAAATGGACAATTTGGACGTACAGTTGTGGTTTTTTATTTACTATAGTGATAAACAGAATGTCCTAAGGTTACACAGCATGTTCCCTTCACTTTCGTTCCATAAATATTAAGTGTTAATATTTACAGAATTTACTAGATCTAAAATATTAAATATTATTGTATACTCTCGCAAATTTATCATAATTTCATCTTTTAACGTTTTAACAGAGTTGTCTTATGCTTTCAAGATCTTAATGCCGCCAAGCAGCCCTTTTTATTAGATACAGTTACAATCAGTATTGCCAAGGAAGTGAAACTTCGATGAAATGTACAAAATATAAAATTACCATTCATTTTTACTAAAGATCAAAGTTATTGGCGATCGTAGATTTATATTTCTAAGGAAGCCTACTTCAAGTTTCAATGTGGGTAGCGAAATTGAAAAAAGCGACGTACCTATATTTTATTCTTAATATTCATGTGTACCTATAACGTTATGGAACAAAAGTAAAGCAACATCTCAAACGTACGAGCGATCAATTCATCGTTTAACGAAAATCTTGTCGAAAATTAAATCTATTGTGTCGTCCGTGATATGTTTAGAGCCGAAATCAATAAATAATATGAACACTGATGTATGACCGCTCACGAAGGCGAATAGAACATGATGTATTATTGCTTCCCATTATTAACGATTATACAAAATGATGCGCGCATCACAAACATGTTGCCGTCTTGCTTTAATGTCTATAGCTAATAAATTGTGCTATTTGCTGAAACCATCCGTTAGACTATCATCATTCTTTATTATCCTTATTCATAATTATATCACCTAGTGAGGTTTCAAACAATAACCTACGAATCCCTCACACGTTAAGCTTCGATGAAGAGTAAAACAAATAATTTTATGTTAGCGTCATAGAAATTAAATCCGTACCTACTATTGAAACCCTAAATGTAGAAGAGACCAGAACTATTTCACGACTTTATCGTTTAATCCTAACGAGACTTATCATGTTTCTACAAAGCGAACCTTTCGAGGCAAGTATTCAACGTATTTATTCACTTATGTTAACTATTTCCCGCGAAATGGGATTAACAACCTCAATATAACCGCCGGCGCTGCCGACTGTGTATTTGTAAAATGTGATCGGTAACTATTTCTATGAGAACTCGATGTCTATTACGTATTTCGATTTCAGTTCTCTTCAGCAACGTGTGAGGTGACCTATATGAGACTAATTAGGTAGAAATGTACTTAATGATCTACTCTCGTACACCCAATACAATATTATCAACAACGTAACTAGGGTCTACTTACGAAAAAACTATAAACATCACAAAATCCCGAGTAACTATCAGACGATGTGTATGGCTAAGGAACAAATTATAATACACGTTCATGAATCACTCATTATTTACTTCACAATTGCAAATTCTTACAAAACTCACTAGTACTCGAGTACCTACCTATGGCAAAAAGGTTGTGAATGGCACTGTACTATTAATTCGTTTAGAAAATCTTCAAGTTATTGGCAAATTGGGATAAGAAAATAAATTTGCAAAAGTGATTATTTAAGTTAATTAATATTAAAATATAATAAAAATTCATAATTGCACAATTAAATTGAACATAATATTTTACAATAAAACAGTATAAGCTCAACTCTTTATTATTAATATTTAAGAATAATTCATACAGTATTATAATTATAAATAAAAAAAAAAAGTTTATAGACAAAATATTGCATCATTTCAAACAGGGAATCACTTAAGTCATTTATTCATTAATGTATTTTTATTACAAAAATATTCAAACATATCAAAGTCAGTCCATACGCAGAAAATCACCAACTTTATGTTTTGCAATTCGCAAAAGGCACTCCTTAATGCAAATGAATTGTCCAAAGTCGTGAGACACGGATGGGGCATGTCGGAACCGAGCATTCAAACTGTTGAGCTTATTTTAAAAGCGTCCCATATTGGTAAATGAAAATGACAGCTTACCACTATTTATATCATAAGAAACAGGAAGAAACTACAAATAGACAAGTCCATAACGGTATTTAAAATAATACAAACAAATCAGTACATAATAGAGTACAAATTTACTTCAGCTACGCTACGGGTTATTCTCTGTTATGCTGCCTAATTGTATAATGGTAGTGTCTGAAACATTCACTCTCCGTACGCAAGAAAATGAACGAGTCAAATTACTTTTTCCTATACTTTGCACTTGATTTCATTCCGTTGAGTATTGCACATAACATTTCCACGATAAATATATACATCAGTTAGTTATTGTATGTATAACATGTTGATCACTTGTAGCTCTGTTACCGCCGGATTGGCTACACCGCGAGTAGCCGTCTCACGATACACGTCTCGGTATTATGCGTTGAAAATTGTCCTTGCACTGTGTTCGTGGATTAGATCTCGGCGGTCAGCTCTGCTGAAGCCTGAGAATAATACAAAAGGGGATGAATATCATAATGATTAAAATTTTTGTTTTAGTAGAATTCAAAACAATTACGCTGACAACAATAGCATCCAAATAAATAGGAAAACGCGGGAATTAATTAAAACAAGGGGCAGATATAAATGTATGTTTTTTTAACAATATTTAGTCCAGAAAAATAGTTTGCTGAATTCATTAAACCAATAAATAATTTAGATAAGAAAGGCGAAAGTGAATAAATATTCACCGTTCAAAAATAAGAAATGAATCTACACTGGTCGGTAAAACAAAAGAAAACACTGTTACATTATTGGTAAGTAAACAAACTTATTACCACGCTTGTATGCACCGTAAGGGAGAAGGCAGAGCCCAAATTACACGTGAATTTATGTGTGTGTAATAATAATAATAATCATTTCTTCTTCCGTGAAAATATAACTGCCGGTCGATTTTGGAAAAATCTCACCGTGATTACTAAGGTGAAGTGAGCTTCGAGTGAGCTGTGAGTCATGCTGGTGCTAGGGATTGACACTATTGACGACTCACTCCACGCTCACTTCACCCAAGTTTTCACGGTAAGATGGTTACAGAATCGCACGGCAGGTCGTACAATGCTACAAGGATCTTTTGGCGCTGGAATGATATTGACATTAGCGTTGCGGGTGAATGTGTTTTTTTTTTTTTTGGGAAATTTCACTTGTGATGTATTAAAAAATAAGATGGCGGCGTTAGTTCCAATTCTGAGTAGGCGTCAAAAGAGCCTGGTACAGCTGTAGCGACCGACCTATGTGGTGAGCGCGGGCTGCGCGTGGTCGGGCGGCGGCTGGTGCGTGCTGGTACAGCTGCAGATACCGACCTATGTGGTGAGCGCGGGCTGCGCGTGGTCGGGCGGCGGCTGGTGCGTGCTGGTACAGCTGCAGATACCGACCTATGTGGTGAGCGCGGGCTGCGCGTGGTCGGGCGGCGGCTGGTGCGTGCTGGTACAGCTGCAGATACCGACCTATGTGGTGAGCGCGGGCTGCGCGTGGTCGGGCGGCGGCTGGTGCGTGCTGGTACAGCTGCAGATACCGACCTATGTGGTGAGCGCGGGCTGCGCGTGGTCGGGCGGCGGCTGGTGCGTGCTGGTACAGCTGCAGATACCGACCTATGTGGTGAGCGCGGGCTGCGCGTGGTCGGGCGGCGGCTGGTGCGTGCTGGTACAGCTGCAGATACCGACCTATGTGGTGAGCGCGGGCTGCGCGTGGTCGGGCGGCGGCTGGTGCGTGCTGGTACAGCTGCAGATACCGACCTATGTGGTGAGCGCGGGCTGCGCGTGGTCGGGCGGCGGCTGGTGCGTGCTGGTACAGCTGCAGATACCGACCTATGTGGTGAGCGCGGGCTGCGCGTGGTCGGGCGGCGGCTGGTGCGTGCTGGTACAGCTGCAGATACCGACCTATGTGGTGAGCGCGGGCTGCGCGTGGTCGGGCGGCGGCTGGTGCGTGCTGGTACAGCTGCAGATACCGACCTATGTGGTGAGCGCGGGCTGCGCGTGGTCGGGCGGCGGCTGGTGCGTGCTGGTACAGCTGCAGATACCGACCTATGTGGTGAGCGCGGGCTGCGCGTGGTCGGGCGGCGGCTGGTGCGTGCTGGTACAGCTGCAGATACCGACCTATGTGGTGAGCGCGGGCTGCGCGTGGTCGGGCGGCGGCTGGTGCGTGCTGGTACAGCTGCAGATACCGACCTATGTGGTGAGCGCGGGCTGCGCGTGGTCGGGCGGCGGCTGGTGCGTGCTGGTACAGCTGCAGATACCGACCTATGTGGTGAGCGCGGGCTGCGCGTGGTCGGGCGGCGGCTGGTGCGTGCTGGTACAGCTGCAGATACCGACCTATGTGGTGAGCGCGGGCTGCGCGTGGTCGGGCGGCGGCTGGTGCGTGCTGGTACAGCTGCAGATACCGACCTATGTGGTGAGCGCGGGCTGCGCGTGGTCGGGCGGCGGCTGGTGCGTGCTGGTACAGCTGCAGATACCGACCTATGTGGTGAGCGCGGGCTGCGCGTGGTCGGGCGGCGGCTGGTGCGTGCTGGTACAGCTGCAGATACCGACCTATGTGGTGAGCGCGGGCTGCGCGTGGTCGGGCGGCGGCTGGTGCGTGCTGGGCGGCGGCGGCGCGGCGTACTCCACGACCTCCTGGTAGATGAGCTGCTTCCACTGCTCCACCGTGTGCTCGCGCTCGTCCACCGAGTGGTCGTACGACGCCGGCGCGGGCTGGAACACACATACCGTCACCATTTAGTACATACTAACTCCATGTCGGCACTTCAGACACAACACACAGACTAGGTACTCAAAAAGAGAATAGAATAGAATATTCTTTATTAAGTAGACCACAAACATTAAAGATATGAGTGTAGAAATTACGACACGAGACCTACGACCATAGACATATACAACGTGTAACGTTAAATGCGCAAAACCTCTTAAGGGGTCATTGTACTCATCATTATGAACAACTTTTACTATGGGACCAAACCAGAAATCGCGAAAAAAAAATCAGCTGTTCCCTACATTTATGTTCGCATAACTCGTCAAAATGTAGGGAACAGCTGATTTTTTTTTCGCGATTTCCGGTTTGGTCCCATAGTAAAAGTTGTTCATAATTATGAGTACAATGACCCCTTAAGAGGTTTTGCGCATTTAACGTTACACGTTGTATATATGGACTGGAAATACCTACGAAAAAAGGGTGCATACCTACAACTCATATTGTCTCATAAAATGGCTGCCATTGCTAGGGTTGTATCAATCAAGGAACATTGGTGTTACTATAACGAGTATCGATACTAAATACGAGTCGTACTAGTTATCACGTTTGGATCATAATATAGTATACTAACTTATAGTCCGTTCTAACTAAGGTTGCCTACTTTATACTAACGTATCCTAGTTTATTTTCGATAAATATACTTTATAATTTTGCATAAAAATACAGTATGCAAAAATACTTTATCTAATCGTTTGTTATGCGTAAAAGACTCATATGAACTATTTATCGATAGGTACAGACGCCAGCACATCAAGCTACCCGAAACTGTCAAATTATCGCAATCAACTTTCTTCCCTGAAAATAAAATTCATGCCAAGTGTTTTTTCGGCACAGAATTAAAAAACACTTTTTAATTGCATCACGTTTACGTATTAAATTCTATATGTATCAAATTCTTCTACGGAAATTCACCCAAATATCAATACTTTAGCCATAAATTTATGATCGCGTTACAATTATATCATCGAATGTCTATTATTGTATGTATTATTGCATGAAAACCGGCTACTAACCTGTGCAAAGAAAGTTGAGGTTGATTTTCATTCTTCCTTGCACCACACTTCACAATACAACACACAGGCATGTTGAATTGCTGTTTTTCAACATTTACATGCAGTTTTAAAGGTTTAGTCCTTGTAATTTTCTCGCAAATCTCAATAATACAAAAAATAAACAAGCATTTGACAGCTGAACTACCACGAAACTTGGCGACAAAGATGGCTGCTCTGGCACCTACCTACAACCGTGACTACGTCACGACAAAATGTTGCCATAATGAGCAACTACTTAAAATATTGTTGTCTCTTTTATCAAATACGATTATCTTATTAGAAAGAATGAGACAAAACGATATTTCACATTCTGAATCATATTTCACTCATATTTGTATAAGCAAATGTATGTATAGATTAACAGGGCATCTCCTGTTATATCCCATCTCAATGCCTACGACGAAGACGAAGACGACGTTGACGACGTTACGTTAGAGGTCACGATTTTTTTTTTTTTGTTTAAAATTTACATTAATTTAGGAAAGTAAATCATCATATGAAACTATGTTTATACGTATGGCCATAATCAAAATAGGTACCTACAGTTTTATTTTATAAATATTTTTCGCCCGCAGATATTACTTTGCCAACATTTCCTATTATTTTGTGTCATATTTGACACAAAGCTGAAGGACAATGAGGAAGGTCAGTCGAAGTTTTGTAGATGGCATAACCATAGCTTAGTCTCAAAACTTGCATTTCTTGTTAATTCTTGATTTTGGTTGTATTTCGTTATTTACGGTGATTTTTTGCTACCGTAAATATTTCCAGTTAATCACCGCATTCAAATCATCACAATTTTTTCGATATAACCTCGAACTCTAGTTTAATTAAAAAAAAATCCCTACGGAGGGTTTTAAGCCACAATCGTCTAATTGAGAAAAAAGATCTTATCTTTCGGAAACTAACTGTCGCTGAGATAAGAATGCGACTAGATTTTGAACATTTTTAATTACGTGAATTGGCTTCAGGGTTTGCCAAAAAAAAAAAAATGGCTAGCAATTTTACACCATGTCAGCTTGACCTGCATGCTCTTAAGCTACCCTGTATATTATTAAATAAATTAAATAACAATATGTACCATATTGTTCTTTGTTGTTAATTAGAACGGTAACACCAATTACACTAACATTCATTTATTTTCATTAACAATGAGATTGAAACATACCGCGTTGACTTCTCCCTCGTCGTACCACACGTTGATGTACGGATGCAGCAGCGCCTCGTCCACGGAGATGCGGCGCTCGGGGTCGATGACCAGCATGCGCGACAGCAGGTCGCGCGCCTGCGACGCCTGCGCAAGGGAACAATACTTTACTACAATTTTATTAAACCTTATACTCTTGAGCCCAGATCCCAAATGTTTGATAACTTAAGTGTTAGGTTCAATTTATTCTGTGTCCGCAATTTTGTACCCAAACATGTAATCAAATATGAGTTTTGGAAAAATAACTTTAATACCTATAATCCTACACATGAGTTCAGTTTGCGCTAAAATTCCAAACATTTTTATTAATTTTTCAATAGTTACATTAGATACTAAAATCAACGTAATTTACACTAATATAAAATTAGTTAATGTGGCAGTACCATCAAATGGAAGAAAAAAGGATTTGAATAGACTTCAGTTATGCGGGCTAAATGACAAAATGTGGCATAGGTTTATGCATTTCTAGTTGTCTGTTGCCTAATTATTTCCTTGTCGTATAGTATCATAGTGATGGTCGGTACTAGGTACAGAAATTATTTTAGCCCAGTAGGTCACGCCTGTTCCGTGGTCGACGGCTTGGTTCCGGTCCGTTGTAAGTCAGTTGTTACCTTGAGCCTGTTGTGCTCGTTGCTGTCGCTGGGGAACAGGATGTCGGGGAACAGGCGCTCGAAGCTGTAGCCGGTGTAGCGCGGGCGGTTCTCCACGTAGTTGTTACCTTGAGCCTGTTGTGCTCGTTGCTGTCGCTGGGGAACAGGATGTCGGGGAACAGGCGCTCGAAGCTGTAGCCGGTGTAGCGCGGGCGGTTCTCCACGTAGTTGTTACCTTGAGCCTGTTGTGCTCGTTGCTGTCGCTGGGGAACAGGATGTCGGGGAACAGGCGCTCGAAGCTGTAGCCGGTGTAGCGCGGGCGGTTCTCCACGTAGTTGTTACCTTGAGCCTGTTGTGCTCGTTGCTGTCGCTGGGGAACAGGATGTCGGGGAACAGGCGCTCGAAGCTGTAGCCGGTGTAGCGCGGGCGGTTCTCCACGTAGTTGTTACCTTGAGCCTGTTGTGCTCGTTGCTGTCGCTGGGGAACAGGATGTCGGGGAACAGGCGCTCGAAGCTGTAGCCGGTGTAGCGCGGGCGGTTCTCCACGTAGTTGTTACCTTGAGCCTGTTGTGCTCGTTGCTGTCGCTGGGGAACAGGATGTCGGGGAACAGGCGCTCGAAGCTGTAGCCGGTGTAGCGCGGGCGGTTCTCCACGTAGTTGTTACCTTGAGCCTGTTGTGCTCGTTGCTGTCGCTGGGGAACAGGATGTCGGGGAACAGGCGCTCGAAGCTGTAGCCGGTGTAGCGCGGGCGGTTCTCCACGTAGTTGTTACCTTGAGCCTGTTGTGCTCGTTGCTGTCGCTGGGGAACAGGATGTCGGGGAACAGGCGCTCGAAGCTGTAGCCGGTGTAGCGCGGGCGGTTCTCCACGTAGTTGTTACCTTGAGCCTGTTGTGCTCGTTGCTGTCGCTGGGGAACAGGATGTCGGGGAACAGGCGCTCGAAGCTGTAGCCGGTGTAGCGCGGGCGGTTCTCCACGTAGTTGTTACCTTGAGCCTGTTGTGCTCGTTGCTGTCGCTGGGGAACAGGATGTCGGGGAACAGGCGCTCGAAGCTGTAGCCGGTGTAGCGCGGGCGGTTCTCCACGTAGTTGTTACCTTGAGCCTGTTGTGCTCGTTGCTGTCGCTGGGGAACAGGATGTCGGGGAACAGGCGCTCGAAGCTGTAGCCGGTGTAGCGCGGGCGGTTCTCCACGTAGTTGTTACCTTGAGCCTGTTGTGCTCGTTGCTGTCGCTGGGGAACAGGATGTCGGGGAACAGGCGCTCGAAGCTGTAGCCGGTGTAGCGCGGGCGGTTCTCCACGTAGTTGTTACCTTGAGCCTGTTGTGCTCGTTGCTGTCGCTGGGGAACAGGATGTCGGGGAACAGGCGCTCGAAGCTGTAGCCGGTGTAGCGCGGGCGGTTCTCCACGTAGTTGTTACCTTGAGCCTGTTGTGCTCGTTGCTGTCGCTGGGGAACAGGATGTCGGGGAACAGGCGCTCGAAGCTGTAGCCGGTGTAGCGCGGGCGGTTCTCCACGTAGTTGTTACCTTGAGCCTGTTGTGCTCGTTGCTGTCGCTGGGGAACAGGATGTCGGGGAACAGGCGCTCGAAGCTGTAGCCGGTGTAGCGCGGGCGGTTCTCCACGTAGTTGTTACCTTGAGCCTGTTGTGCTCGTTGCTGTCGCTGGGGAACAGGATGTCGGGGAACAGGCGCTCGAAGCTGTAGCCGGTGTAGCGCGGGCGGTTCTCCACGTAGTTGTTACCTTGAGCCTGTTGTGCTCGTTGCTGTCGCTGGGGAACAGGATGTCGGGGAACAGGCGCTCGAAGCTGTAGCCGGTGTAGCGCGGGCGGTTCTCCACGTAGTTGTTACCTTGAGCCTGTTGTGCTCGTTGCTGTCGCTGGGGAACAGGATGTCGGGGAACAGGCGCTCGAAGCTGTAGCCGGTGTAGCGCGGGCGGTTCTCCACGTAGTTGTTACCTTGAGCCTGTTGTGCTCGTTGCTGTCGCTGGGGAACAGGATGTCGGGGAACAGGCGCTCGAAGCTGTAGCCGGTGTAGCGCGGGCGGTTCTCCACGTAGTTGTTACCTTGAGCCTGTTGTGCTCGTTGCTGTCGCTGGGGAACAGGATGTCGGGGAACAGGCGCTCGAAGCTGTAGCCGGTGTAGCGCGGGCGGTTCTCCACGTAGTTGTTACCTTGAGCCTGTTGTGCTCGTTGCTGTCGCTGGGGAACAGGATGTCGGGGAACAGGCGCTCGAAGCTGTAGCCGGTGTAGCGCGGGCGGTTCTCCACGTAGTTGTTACCTTGAGCCTGTTGTGCTCGTTGCTGTCGCTGGGGAACAGGATGTCGGGGAACAGGCGCTCGAAGCTGTAGCCGGTGTAGCGCGGGCGGTTCTCCACGTAGTTGTTACCTTGAGCCTGTTGTGCTCGTTGCTGTCGCTGGGGAACAGGATGTCGGGGAACAGGCGCTCGAAGCTGTAGCCGGTGTAGCGCGGGCGGTTCTCCACGTAGTTGTTACCTTGAGCCTGTTGTGCTCGTTGCTGTCGCTGGGGAACAGGATGTCGGGGAACAGGCGCTCGAAGCTGTAGCCGGTGTAGCGCGGGCGGTTCTCCACGTAGTTGTTACCTTGAGCCTGTTGTGCTCGTTGCTGTCGCTGGGGAACAGGATGTCGGGGAACAGGCGCTCGAAGCTGTAGCCGGTGTAGCGCGGGCGGTTCTCCACGTAGTTGTTACCTTGAGCCTGTTGTGCTCGTTGCTGTCGCTGGGGAACAGGATGTCGGGGAACAGGCGCTCGAAGCTGTAGCCGGTGTAGCGCGGGCGGTTCTCCACGTAGTTGTTACCTTGAGCCTGTTGTGCTCGTTGCTGTCGCTGGGGAACAGGATGTCGGGGAACAGGCGCTCGAAGCTGTAGCCGGTGTAGCGCGGGCGGTTCTCCACGTAGTTGTTACCTTGAGCCTGTTGTGCTCGTTGCTGTCGCTGGGGAACAGGATGTCGGGGAACAGGCGCTCGAAGCTGTAGCCGGTGTAGCGCGGGCGGTTCTCCACGTAGTTGTTACCTTGAGCCTGTTGTGCTCGTTGCTGTCGCTGGGGAACAGGATGTCGGGGAACAGGCGCTCGAAGCTGTAGCCGGTGTAGCGCGGGCGGTTCTCCACGTAGTTGTTACCTTGAGCCTGTTGTGCTCGTTGCTGTCGCTGGGGAACAGGATGTCGGGGAACAGGCGCTCGAAGCTGTAGCCGGTGTAGCGCGGGCGGTTCTCCACGTAGTTGTTACCTTGAGCCTGTTGTGCTCGTTGCTGTCGCTGGGGAACAGGATGTCGGGGAACAGGCGCTCGAAGCTGTAGCCGGTGTAGCGCGGGCGGTTCTCCACGTAGTTGTTACCTTGAGCCTGTTGTGCTCGTTGCTGTCGCTGGGGAACAGGATGTCGGGGAACAGGCGCTCGAAGCTGTAGCCGGTGTAGCGCGGGCGGTTCTCCACGTAGTTGTTACCTTGAGCCTGTTGTGCTCGTTGCTGTCGCTGGGGAACAGGATGTCGGGGAACAGGCGCTCGAAGCTGTAGCCGGTGTAGCGCGGGCGGTTCTCCACGTAGTTGTTACCTTGAGCCTGTTGTGCTCGTTGCTGTCGCTGGGGAACAGGATGTCGGGGAACAGGCGCTCGAAGCTGTAGCCGGTGTAGCGCGGGCGGTTCTCCACGTAGTTGTTACCTTGAGCCTGTTGTGCTCGTTGCTGTCGCTGGGGAACAGGATGTCGGGGAACAGGCGCTCGAAGCTGTAGCCGGTGTAGCGCGGGCGGTTCTCCACGTAGTTGTTACCTTGAGCCTGTTGTGCTCGTTGCTGTCGCTGGGGAACAGGATGTCGGGGAACAGGCGCTCGAAGCTGTAGCCGGTGTAGCGCGGGCGGTTCTCCACGTAGTTGTTACCTTGAGCCTGTTGTGCTCGTTGCTGTCGCTGGGGAACAGGATGTCGGGGAACAGGCGCTCGAAGCTGTAGCCGGTGTAGCGCGGGCGGTTCTCCACGTAGTTGTTACCTTGAGCCTGTTGTGCTCGTTGCTGTCGCTGGGGAACAGGATGTCGGGGAACAGGCGCTCGAAGCTGTAGCCGGTGTAGCGCGGGCGGTTCTCCACGTAGTTGTTACCTTGAGCCTGTTGTGCTCGTTGCTGTCGCTGGGGAACAGGATGTCGGGGAACAGGCGCTCGAAGCTGTAGCCGGTGTAGCGCGGGCGGTTCTCCACGTAGTTGTTACCTTGAGCCTGTTGTGCTCGTTGCTGTCGCTGGGGAACAGGATGTCGGGGAACAGGCGCTCGAAGCTGTAGCCGGTGTAGCGCGGGCGGTTCTCCACGTAGTTGTTACCTTGAGCCTGTTGTGCTCGTTGCTGTCGCTGGGGAACAGGATGTCGGGGAACAGGCGCTCGAAGCTGTAGCCGGTGTAGCGCGGGCGGTTCTCCACGTAGTTGTTACCTTGAGCCTGTTGTGCTCGTTGCTGTCGCTGGGGAACAGGATGTCGGGGAACAGGCGCTCGAAGCTGTAGCCGGTGTAGCGCGGGCGGTTCTCCACGTAGTTGTTACCTTGAGCCTGTTGTGCTCGTTGCTGTCGCTGGGGAACAGGATGTCGGGGAACAGGCGCTCGAAGCTGTAGCCGGTGTAGCGCGGGCGGTTCTCCACGTAGTTGTTACCTTGAGCCTGTTGTGCTCGTTGCTGTCGCTGGGGAACAGGATGTCGGGGAACAGGCGCTCGAAGCTGTAGCCGGTGTAGCGCGGGCGGTTCTCCACGTAGTTGTTACCTTGAGCCTGTTGTGCTCGTTGCTGTCGCTGGGGAACAGGATGTCGGGGAACAGGCGCTCGAAGCTGTAGCCGGTGTAGCGCGGGCGGTTCTCCACGTAGTTGTTACCTTGAGCCTGTTGTGCTCGTTGCTGTCGCTGGGGAACAGGATGTCGGGGAACAGGCGCTCGAAGCTGTAGCCGGTGTAGCGCGGGCGGTTCTCCACGTAGTTGTTACCTTGAGCCTGTTGTGCTCGTTGCTGTCGCTGGGGAACAGGATGTCGGGGAACAGGCGCTCGAAGCTGTAGCCGGTGTAGCGCGGGCGGTTCTCCACGTAGTTGTTACCTTGAGCCTGTTGTGCTCGTTGCTGTCGCTGGGGAACAGGATGTCGGGGAACAGGCGCTCGAAGCTGTAGCCGGTGTAGCGCGGGCGGTTCTCCACGTAGTTGTTACCTTGAGCCTGTTGTGCTCGTTGCTGTCGCTGGGGAACAGGATGTCGGGGAACAGGCGCTCGAAGCTGTAGCCGGTGTAGCGCGGGCGGTTCTCCACGTAGTTGTTACCTTGAGCCTGTTGTGCTCGTTGCTGTCGCTGGGGAACAGGATGTCGGGGAACAGGCGCTCGAAGCTGTAGCCGGTGTAGCGCGGGCGGTTCTCCACGTAGTTGTTACCTTGAGCCTGTTGTGCTCGTTGCTGTCGCTGGGGAACAGGATGTCGGGGAACAGGCGCTCGAAGCTGTAGCCGGTGTAGCGCGGGCGGTTCTCCACGTAGTTGTTACCTTGAGCCTGTTGTGCTCGTTGCTGTCGCTGGGGAACAGGATGTCGGGGAACAGGCGCTCGAAGCTGTAGCCGGTGTAGCGCGGGCGGTTCTCCACGTAGTTGTTACCTTGAGCCTGTTGTGCTCGTTGCTGTCGCTGGGGAACAGGATGTCGGGGAACAGGCGCTCGAAGCTGTAGCCGGTGTAGCGCGGGCGGTTCTCCACGTAGTTGTTACCTTGAGCCTGTTGTGCTCGTTGCTGTCGCTGGGGAACAGGATGTCGGGGAACAGGCGCTCGAAGCTGTAGCCGGTGTAGCGCGGGCGGTTCTCCACGTAGTTGTTACCTTGAGCCTGTTGTGCTCGTTGCTGTCGCTGGGGAACAGGATGTCGGGGAACAGGCGCTCGAAGCTGTAGCCGGTGTAGCGCGGGCGGTTCTCCACGTAGTTGCGCACCGTGGGCTGCAGGCGCGCCATGAACGCCGCGGAAGGCGTGCCCAGTTGCTCTGTTCATGATTTAATCATTATTGTTAAACACCAAGCCATGGTGACTGTATTGGAATCAGCTCTTAGATTACTGGCAGTCCCGATCTGTTGTATGGCAGGTCGGGATCGCCTTATAGAAAACATAATACCCGTTAAAAAATGTTGAAGGTGCCATGAAGTCATGTGTGGAAATGTTTCTTTGCAAGATAATTCATTTCTGTAATCTTACCTAATATTTATATTCTTAATGGGTAACACAAGTCAAATTACAGAAATGAATTTGGCAAAAAGTCACCCATTTAAGGCACAGACTTATATTGGCTAGACGACGCAAGTGTATACATATACTCCGCGTGTAAAAAGGGAGTAAAAACGACTTCCTTCGCGCCATTTCCATTCAGTCCGCGCTCAAACGGCAATTACTTTGCATACCTTGTATTGTATTCAATCTAGTATTTTCTAACTGAACAGACAGCTGTGCTGCTGGGGAGTTTGTTGCGCCACTTTTTCTTCCCAGCGAAAGCACTAGGAAGTGGTGAAGGGCGGGCGTTTTGGGGGACTGTCTTTTGTAATTTTGGCGTTCGAAAAGTGCTGATTTTCAGCCTAGTTTGAATCAATAACTTTTGATTTTGATGAGACTAACGTAATCTAGCAAATACAAGTCTGTGATTTAGGGTTTGTGTACTACATAATTTAAGAGTTTATCGACTGACCAATAATCTTGTTCCACTGGTCGATGTGGTCGGTGCCCGGGAACAGCACGCCGCCGCGGATCATCTCGCCCATGATGCAGCCCACCGACCAGATGTCCACGTTCTCCGTGTAGCCCATGCCGAGGATCACCTGCGGAACAGAACAGATAGCGGATGGAATAAGAAGAAGGGATTCATAGACAAGTAGGAAAAAAAAGACAAACTGCGACGATCGATTAATGAAAATGATGGTAAAAGTCTACGTGAAGACCGTTTGTACATTTAGGACGGACTAGCAGCGCCCCGCGGTTTCACCCGCATAAGTTTCGATCCCGTGGGAATGTCGGGATGAAAAGTATCCTATATTTTAATCTGGGTTCTAAACTATCTGTGTGTCAAATTCAATCCAAATCCGTTGAGTGGTTTTTGCGTGAAAGAATAACAAACATCCATCCATCCATCGATCCTTCCTCACAAACTTTCGTGTTTATAACATTTTAGTAGGATTTATCCTCAATAAAATTGCTCAAAGCATTTGCGAAGCCATCAATTTGCGTATTATTAAGCTTCTGAAGGAGTCGATTGCCAAGATTGTTGTGACTCTGATTACTAACCAAGTGGCCATTTATAGCCTGTTCCAAAAGTATTTGGTGAAAGTGTAAACAAATGGATCAGAAAACGTAATAGTGGATGAAAATTTGTAGTGCCACTAACAAATTGAGTGCTTCGATTTGCTTATTTAAATATTTAAACTCGAAATTATGTTTTAAAATAATCTTAAAGATGTTTTCTATTTGACGACAGAGGTTTATTCAATTATTTTATCAGTCGACGATTTTTCAATTACAATTTAAAAATGTATTTCAAGCAATAATTGTTGGAAAAAGTGGCGAGATATAACGTTGAAACCTTCTAAATATCGATGAATGTGTTACCTACGTATTCCCTTTAGTGCGAAAGAATGCACTTGGACAGGGTTTGTTTACACTTCCATCAGATACTTTTTGAACAGACTTTACAGTCCTACTGCCATTATTGGTACAGTTCTAGATCAGCCGGTCGATTCTGGAAAAATCTCACCGTGATAACTAAGGTGAAGTGAGCTTAGAGTGAGCTGTGAGTCATACTGATGGGATTGACACTATTGACGACTCACTCCACGCTCACTTCACCCAAATTTTCACGGTGAGATGGTTACAGAATCGCACGGCTGGTATTGAATTGTGATAAGTCGAGTAAAACTGACGATGCATACCTCGGGCGCGCGGTAGTACCGCGTGACAACGTAGGGCGTCATCATGAAGGTAGTTCCGGCGGTACGCGCCAGTCCAAAGTCCAGGATCTTCAGCGTGCAGTCGCTCTTCACTACTATGTTGGACGGCTTCAAGTCCTGAGGAACACATTACATGCTCAGTCCAGTTGAATATGACAATAAAATATTATAATGACTTTGTATGTAGTAATGGTTATGTTAAAGTCCTTTCTCCAAACTCAAAATCCAATTCCCAATAGAACCAAGTTCTTTGTCTCACTAATTTTGTCTGCTTGGACAAAATATTAATATTTCATAAAGCCAATATTTATTTGACATAAGAAAGTACACAGATCTGTATCTGTGTACTTCTAATGTATAAATGTCACCAGTGAGACCTGTGTGTAAAATATGATGCTTATCTTTTTTCTCGCTGGAAACCAAATACGACCGCTACTTTTACTAAATAGATGGCTCTTTTTTTCTAATTAATGAAACTTCAGTATTTACTTCGTATTTCGGATTTGATAAATCTGGATGTCTGTACTTCTACAACAAAATACCAATTAAATCGTCTTACCCGATGTATAATGCCAGCAAGATGCAAGTGTTTGATGCCGCACAGCATCTGGTAGAGGAGGTAACTCATGCGTTCGTGGTCCAGGTCCATCTGGATGACCTGGCACAGGTTGGCGTCCATCAGCTCCATCACCAGGTAAACATCCTGAAACTCTTCGAGGCTCTTCTGCGGCGTGAACGCGTTTAGAAGGCCGATTATCTGGAAAGTTGATTTGAAGAAGACGATTGGGATTATTTCGCCCACAGTGGAAGGAAGCCTGGAAAGATCACGTCGATTTCTGAAAATAGTTATTGGTACGAAACTAAAATATCTAATATCTAAAAATTTTCATTCACTATGTCAAATCAAATCAAAAATATGTATTTGCCTTCAAGGTAAGCCTTGAAATTTTTGTATACAATAGACTTTTTCATAGATAAAAAGGTCCATAAAAAAGGCCGGAAAGAACCATGAAAGAATTTAACCACAGAAACTGAAATATATTTTTTTGTTTAAAGGACTAAAAAGAAAAGAAACAAACAAATCACAAAAGAACAAAGTTTCCAACTTTAGAAAGTATTCACTTTTACTTACATTTTTATGATTGACGAGTTTCATAAGTTTGAACTCGCGGTACGCGCGCTTTGCGTGCGTCACATTTTGAAATGGCCGTGATAGCTTCTTGATGGCGACATTCTGTTGTGTCACCGTGTCATACGCAGCACTGTAACCAACCATAATCACCATTCACTGAGCAAGCAAGCAATGGATGACGAAGACGAGGAAATGTCGCTTTTACAGGAGTTTACAGGTAGGAAAACGCAAAATAGAAAACGGATTTGATTTTGAATAACCCTTGGATGCATGAAGCCAAGCGAATAACGTGTTGCGGTTTCAGTCGTGTTATTGTTTATTAGTTCAAAGCGCAAAATGTTAGTTTGCAGTTAGATACAATGGAAAATTCTGACTTTAGATAGATAGTGCAAAATGTTAATATTAGTTTGTTTTCACTATGCAAAGTTGTTAATTCAATCTATGTTCATGTATGAAATTCCTTGTCCGAGATGAATATTCAAATTTTATAGACCTATGCCATAATGAAGATGATCCCCATGACATAAAACGAAAAAAAAAAAAAAACCCAAACCACCAAAATGAAATAATGTATATGAATATCTGAAAATGAATATTTCAAACATTTAAATCACATTTTCGATTCAGAGTTTATTGACTGAATTTATTCATACCTCCTTTATTTGAAATGATTCCGAGGAATAATTTGATTTGTGTTGTGTCATGAACTTAGTTTTTACTGTAACGGAGAGATAACCGTCCTAACTACCTAGAAAATTATTTAATGGTATCCCCTATTCCCGATGGTGGTAGAACACTGTTGGATGAAATCAATGATGTAATACAACAAATTCTGCAAAAAAAAACCGACAGTTTTATATATATATTTTGTTTTGGAAGAACCACCTTTGGGTCTCAACCTATAACGTATCTGAAATTGTGGTTGTGTCAATATTAGTATTTATCCTAAAACCAAAGCAGACGAAAACATGTAAAGCGGCGGCCATGTTTGCAAGATGGCGCCCGGTCTTACCACACCATCCCTTGTGCGCCCGCGCCGCGGCTCACTAGCTCAGTGTACCGCGTCGGAATTGTGAACACACTGTCACCGAGTGTGACTGAGTAAAACTGAACCATCTCTAACGGCTATTGTACACTACTGGATCAGCTATAAAAGAAACATATTATATTGGTGACTGTGGGCGTAACCAGGATCGGGCAGATGATATTTAAATTCTGGATCTTGGTAAATGAATAGTTTACAGTCATGCCTTTAAACATTGCATAAGACGAGGGAAATTTTTAGGTCAGGAAAGAGAGGGAGAAGCGGTCTGGTAACTTCGAAGTGAAAGCCTCCTTGTGGCCATGGCCTTTTTGATATTCTGCCTACGCCCACATTAACAAGCCACTACAGTGCGTAACATTACGTGTAGTTGTAAGAGTGTGGTGTGCAGTTCATGCGTGTGTGCGTGCGAACAGGGATGCATGGAGTTGCGTGTATTCTTCACACGCTTTTGCGTGCTTAGCTTGGAAATAATAATTTATTTGGCGTCATTATAGCCGTAAAGTAACTATTTAAAGCTGTAGAGATAAAAAAAATGTTTACACATGTAGAAAATTCTGAGAAGTTCTAATATAGGAATGTGTATTTTGGAAATAATAGGATAATTTTGAAAGCAAGTAATAGAATAGAAAATTCTTTGTTTAGTAATGTATGTTCCTGTAAAAACAAAATATGAGATACTTAGACCAATTTGCATGCGGTATTTGTAGGTAGAACAAAGCGAAGGTTTCAGAGAAAACCCAGACTTGGTATAATACAGTGATATGAAGCCTGAATGTTTCATACAAATGTATAGTTAGCGATAATTGAACTTGTGCGAACATTATATTATGTTGCGTAAGTGCGAGGGAGTTACTGAAATAATTATACCGAGAATTACTAAGTTCCAAAGTATGAGAAATGTTTCGCCCTCTAATTAGAAAACTTACAGCCCGCGGTACCTCGTGGGAAGGTTTTACGAAAATCTCAAATTTCGGAGAACTGTCAATCTTGCCAAGATTTTCTTGAGGAATTAACTTGAGATTTAAAAGGACACCCTAACCGTGTAATTTTGTAAAACAAACTAAAACTGCTTTATTCAGACAAAATTTTGTGAATAATTTCGAAATCCTAACTTTACCTGTCTATGTAAACGATGTTACTCCTAAATCTTAGCTTAGATTGCGAATCTTAGCTTAGATTGACATTGAACACCGAACAATGTTAACATTATTAGGTACCTGTATTTATAATTGAAATCAAAATGTCACCGATTCTCGAAGCAGAATAATAATCAATTAGCACAGGATTTATTTTGTAAGTTGTAAAAGCAGAGGAACACAACCACTTTTTCTAAATCTTCTGGTACCAGCTTCAAAATAAAAAGCTTTTACTGTAAAAGGTATTACAAGTTGTACAACGATCTTTTGCCGCGAGGCCAAAATCGGAAGGAACGCCGCCATCTTGTTACAAAACAATTTCACAAATGTTTACCGAAAACGTCGCCCTGTCAATTCCATTCAAGCTCCAAAAGATCCTCGTAGCAAGGTAATTCGAGCGTCAAAATGAAAAAGACATGCTTATACGAGTGGTCGTAAGTGTGAAAAAGACTTACCATACTATTCCTTGTGCTCCGGATCCGATAGGCTTCAAGTTCTGGTAGCGCTTGAGTATGGTGAAGCGTGTGTCGCCGACCTCGACGGTGTAGAAGTGAGGATGGCGCGCCGGGGCCGACATGGCGGAGGCTGGTAGCGCCGCGTGGGGCATGGACCACCCCTACCTGGGGAGGCACCACATATTTATATACTGAATGGTTTTTCTTCAGACTCCAAATTTTTACAGGGTGTTTTACTCATGAATATGAACAACTTTCACTATGGGACCAACTCTGAAATCACGAAAAAAAAAATCACCTGTTTAATACAAAAATTCAATACCTACTTGACCAAAATGAAGCAGTTGATTTTTTTTTCGTGATCTCAGAGTTGGTTCCATAGTGAAAGTTATTCATATTCATGGGTGGAACACCCTGTAAAAATTTGGAGCCGGTAAAAAAAAGAACGCTGTATAACAGTTGACAGGTAAACAAATAATACTGGTTCAGCTGTACTCCGTTAGACTGGCAGTCGGGACCTGAACATAGTTGGGAAAATGTTCGGCAGATAATGCTGCAGTCCCGCAATAATCCAGGAAGATTCTGGATCAAGGCATAGAGTATGAGTTCGACTTCTTTGTTAGTGACAGAAATGCTGTCTAACCACCCTTACATGAAGGAACCCTAGGAAATCCGCTAATCTCCCCAGATTAGATTCGAAGCATAGAATATGTTTTATGTGTGCAGCAAAAGATCGCGGAAAGCAGAAAAAGATCGCGGAGAGATGGCGCTGCCGTCACGTAAACATTGGCTCCGTGTATAAAAATATTTAAAAATAGTATTACCGAGTATTTAACGTTGGAAGTGATGTTAAAGTGTCAATATCGCTTGGAATTAGCTGTCCTATCGTTATCTGGACTCCAACTTTACACAGAAAAGTGAAAAAGTGATCTAAAAGTGACTTGAAATTAGTGCTTTAAAAAGACGACTTATAGGTGCAGCAAATTCCTATAAAATACAGTTTAAAACATTAAAAACAATATCTCAACAAAAACGGATCGTGAACTACGTAAAAACCAATACATCATTGTGTCTAAAACGTGCAGCAAATCCAATTTGACAGTGTGAAAATTTTTGCAGCATGAGTCACATAACGACTGTTTGATGTTTTAAAATTAATAGAAATAAAAACAGACACACTATTTCACGTTATAAAGCATCGTTCAGTTGGCGAAGTACGAGCAGTGCTGACATCAGAAACCGTATGAACGAAGTGCCTCGAGTTCGATTCCCACCATCGTATTTTCTTTTTGGCCATCATTACATTTGCAAAAATTTTTGATTAGGCACAAGTTCGTTTCTGATATAGTTATATTTTGATTTTCATATTATTTTAATATTATTATTGTTTACTTATTTTAATATTATGGCGAGTGGAGATACTAGTAATATAACAATGAGAAAAATACGGAGAACGAACTCTCATAATAATGTGTCGATTATGAACACTTCACAATCGTCACTCTTTGATACCACGTTGCAAAGTCTACCTGACCAATGTGAAACTTTAGAAGTACATGATCTACAACAAAAATTATTATCTGTACAGGAGGAATTACTGATTGCAAATAATGAAATAGACAATCTAAACACAGAAAACACAAAATTAAAATGGGAATTAGAAAAGAGTTACAAAATCATAGAATTATATAAAACAGTCGGGTATGGGGAGTCTTCTTCCACCCCACAAACTTCAATGCGGAAGAATAAAAAGAAAGACCAGAATGAGACTAACACCCAGTCTAAGAAACATAAGGACCAACATATTATTAAGCCCGACAAGCCCATAAATGTAGAACAACCAAAACACGATAAATGTTCTAAAAGAAATTCTACAACTATCCAGGATTTTTTTGAAAAAGATAGTATGTGCAAGGAAACCCAGCTGCCAACCGCCAGCTGTGCCCAAAAGAATAAACTATGCATACTGAGCACGAATAACACGAATAAAATACTATCCATAGCGCAAAATACCTTCGCAAACAAATTTGACTGTTGTCACTATTTAATACGTAACGGGAAAACCGAACATCTCTTAAAAGGTTTAAAAGAAAAACTTGTGAAATTCACCATGAATGACTTTTGTGTAATTCTTTTAGGTGATGAGGACTTCAAAAATACTAAAAATTATTTTGAAATTATATTCCGTATAAGAGAAGTTATTCAAAACATAAATAATACGAATGTGATCATCTGCTTACCGACGTATAAACATGGATACTATGCTAATTTATTTAATAGTAGAATAGAAACTTTCAACAATCTCTTGTATCTAGATGTACTGACATATGAACATTTATATCTGTTAGACAGTAATTTAAACTTATCCTTTGACTACAAAATTTATAATAAACGAACTGGCTTAGTAAGTAACCATGGAATGTATATAATATTTAAGGACATAGATACTTTAATAACTGACGTACAATATAATAATAGTATAAGTGATACAATTGACATAAACATTGATAATAATTTGACAAATAAGGACACTTTTTTTCTTGACTAAATATGTATGTGTATTACATCAGAACATTGCCGGTCTCGTTAGTAAATCTGACGCTCTCTCAGTCTGTTTATGTGAACTTTCAGAACGAGATATTGATGTAGATGTAATATGCATTTCAGAGCATTTTATGATGGTTGGCTGTGAGAATCAGTTACACCTACCTAATTATAGTTTAGCTGCTTGTTACAGTAGACAGACAAGTAAGAGAGGCGGTGCATGTATACTTGTTAAGCATGGTGTTCAATGGAAAGTATTGACCAATGTAGCAAACATGTCCTCGCAAAGTATATTCGAGTGTTGTGCAATTAAATTGACGGACTATAATATTATAATTGTGTGTATTTATAGAGTACCTAACTCAAATAGTATCAATGAGTTTTTTGATAAACTGGAAACTCTTTTAAAATATTTATCCAAACAACGATGTAAGAATATAGTTTTAGCTGGTGATTACAACATTGACATTTTGAAGAGAAGTAAACTGTCAGCCGAATTTGAGTATATTCTTTTAAATTTTAACTTAAAACTTGCTTTGAGACAACCTACTCGGGCTGCGAGCCAAACATGCATAGATAATTTTGCTCATAATTTTAACAAGCGTCGTTGTACATCAGAAGTATTGGAGCTCGCGCTTTCCGATCACACAGCACAACTGTTAAAGTGCCCCGTTAAAAAAAAAGATGTTCTTAAGTATTATCGCAAAAGTACACGAGACTACAGTCAGGTAAATATAGAAAAATTCAAGACTTGTTTAAGTAGTCTATCCTTCTCAGATGTGTACGAGATGGACGATCCTAATGCAGCCTACAACTGTTTTATTGAAACGTTCCAATTAATGTACGAATTATGTTTCCCCAGTAAAATGATTACCATTAAGACTACTAAAAATCCTACTTGGGTATCACGTGGGATAAGGTTGTGTAGTAAAAACAAACGGAAGCTTCTATGGCAATATAGGTTAAAACCAAGTCAATCTAATAGAGATAGATTCAAAAGATATTCAAAATTACTCAAAAAAATTATGAATCTAACTCAGAAAGCTCAAAACAATTACAATATTAAAACCTCTAATAACAAATCTAAGACTACGTGGCAAATAATTAATAAGAGTAAATACAATGTCCCGGAAAACTCAATTTCTTGCATCAAATTTGAAAATAAAGACATCACACACCCAAAGGACATTGCCAATACATTTAATAATTATTTTATAGATAGAATACAACCAACAATTAACGCGGGAACCAACTCAACGTCATTAATTCTTGGTAGAGCACAATCTATGTTTATGGCTCCGTCTACGCCCTATGTCATACTAAATATTATTATGAAGCTAAAAAACACGAACAGCGTTGGCTACGATGGCATTGCCACAAAAATATTGAAAGCAGTTGCATTTGAAATATGTACTCATCTGTGTTTCATTATTAATCTTTGCATAAGTGCGGGTGTATTTCCTGATGCATTAAAGAAGTCTATAGTGAAACCATTATATAAGAAAGATAATCACGAATTCATGATAAATTACAGACCGATCACGCTTATACCAGTTATGTCTAAGGTGTTCGAAAAATACATATATGGTGAAATGAATACCTATTTAGAAAAATATAATATATTAAGTGAAGAACAAAAGGGATTTAGGAAAAATAAAAGTATAAATTTGGCTATTTATGAGTTTTTACATAGTGTCATACTAAATGTAGATAAGAGAACACCAGTCTGCGCCATATTCTGTGACATGACACAGGCCTTTGACTGCGTCCATTATAATTCACTGGCAGAGAAACTTGAAGCCTATGGTGTTAGAGGCAACGTTTTAGAATTAATTAAGTCGTATCTTCATAACCGTAAACAAGTTACAGAAATCAGTAAAATAAATAAAAAAAGTAAATGTGTAGAAACCTCAAGATCAGAAGAACGCGACGTTATATTCGGAGTACCTCAAGGCAGTGTATTGGGGCCTCCGTTGTTCAGTTTGTATATAAATGACTTGCCAAAAATAACTGAACATCCGATGACACTTTTTGCTGACGATTGCACTTTGACAATAGCTTGTAATGACATAACCGCATATGAAGATGACATTAATAATGCACTAAAATCTATTATAAATTGGTTATATGATAATAATTTAATAATTAATTTTAAAAAGACTAACGTAATGCACTTTAGACAACGTACACAAACAATCAACAATCCTAATATTCAATTTAATACTATAAATATCAATGAAGCTGACACAACAAAATTTCTGGGACTAATAATAGATTCTAAATTGAATTGGAAATCTCAAATAGAGGCACTTAGTAAAAAATTGAGTAGTGCAGCCTACGCTCTGAAACAGCTTGCTGTGGTTCTCGACACAGATGCGCTAATTACTGCTTACTATGGATTAGCCGAATCAGTTCTTAGATATGGAGTCATCTTTTGGGGGAATAGCACGGACAATGAAATAGCGTTTCGGGCACAGAAAAGGTGCATTAGATCGATGTTTAGACTGCAAACAACGGACAGCTGTAGATCTTATTTTATTAAACGTAAGATATTGACATTGCCCTCATTATATATCCTGGAAACAGTAATGTTCATTAAATCCAATTCTCGTTTATTTCAGCGTTTGTCTGATGCTGTCCCTAGGAACAGACGTGATAATTTCAAACTTTGTGTTCACGGCGCTAAAACAACTCTTATGCGTAAGAGCATCTTTTGCATGGCTCCGACCGTTTTTAATAAATTGCCCAAATCATGGAAAACATTAAATATATCGGCTCTTAAAAGTAAATTGAAGAGTTTACTAACTGAAAGAGCATATTACAGTATAGCAGAGTTTATGAAAGAGGACAATTTTCTTCGTTTTTGAGATGACAATGTTGTATTTTTGACATGTTATTGTAATGTACTAAATTTTTTTTTTTTTTTGGAATTATTGTAATTTTAATTGAAATTTTCATTGACAGTAAGTAATTCATATTATTATTGACCATTTTATTTAATGACTACTTTGCGTTGGATTGCATCTAAAAATATGCTTATTGAATTGTATTTAGAACTAATATTTAATTAATAATGATGAAATGTAATTTTGATGAATATTATCACGGTTTATGCACCATCTCTCCCTACCAATTTGTACGCCACTATATGCGGCTGAACATGTTAGAACTTTTCTGTATACCACTATTATCCTGCATGCAATGTGTGTACACCATGTTTAAACAAATAAAAATTACTTACTTACTTACTTACTAGCATAGTGTTTAGATAAGTGTTTTTGTAGAACTGAAGGTAGGTAATAAAAATCTTTTTTTTTTTCTATTTTTTTTTTTTGTGCTCAGAAAGGCTTATTAGATAGCCACCAAAACAGGATAAAAAACTTCCTGCTTAATAATATTTTAAAGATGCAGTGAGCTCCCCTTTCCGATATGCACATAGTAAATATTAAATATTTCTCACGATGATGTCAGGCCGGCCTTTCGAGTGCACATCAGAGGATCAATTGCTTATTAAAGTTTTAATAACCTCGGTACAAGAGTATTGAATGTTAGGACGGTGTGATCAGTGTTGCAAGCTTAAGGGTGCGTTTCCACTGAAGCGGAAATGGGCGGAGCGGAGCGGAGACGTATAGGAATCGTCCAATCACAGACGAGACGAGTGACGCGATGAGAATTTCAACCACTGCGATTAGTCTATTCCTGTAAGTCTCTGCTCCGCTTCGCACAGCTCCGCTTCAGTGGAAACGCACCCTAACGATTGAATACTCGGTAGCCAGGATTTGCATTGTCACAACAAGTTTATTTTGCTAATATTGGCAAAAAGTTGCGGGATGTTTTTTTTTTTTTTTTAAAGTATAAGTAATTGGGTAGTTGCATGATATTGAATACTATATATTCTAGTAGATAATATATCCACACATGTAATACAATAATAGAATTCGAAATCAAATTTGAAGTCGGTCGAAAAATAAAAAACTTATAACTTATAGAAACTTTTTGTCTATCTCTTTCTCGCAAAACGAAGTTTTGCATGTAATTTATATGGCGATACTGAACGTCACAATTCAGTATTTCCCTCTCTGTCTAATTGAGAGTTTTGAACGCTCATATCTTTTCAATTTTTAAAAATATTAAAAAACTGTTTATACCAAGCTATTAGTGAGGTAAAAAAGCTTCAATTTAAATAATTAAAAAAAATTAGTCAACTCGCGGATTATTTTGATTTTAACATTTCACTTCCCCATTTTTACTCATGCACAATGTTTAAAATTGATCAATCAGACTCGGACAGAATAGTAAAAAGGGGACATAAAATACTGCTGTAGTAACAGAAAGAGTCAAAGGAATATAATAACCGATTTTATGGCGACTAACACCATAAAATCCCACTTCTTTCGTCTTCAGTGTATATCAATGGAAATACAATTTCATGTTTTGAAGTGTACTTTATAAGTTACATGTTTCCCGATTAAAATAAAATCGGACATTTAGGATACTCTTCCATCTTCATCGTTACCCACCGTTACCGGCGTGCATGTGAAAGATGCAGGTGGCGTTCTGTAGTTTCTGCCTACCCCCATGGAAAAAAGGTGTGAGATTATCTTTGTATGTCCATCATCTTCTAAAATTATTGGATATCATAAAAAGAGCGTACGTACTTTTCGTTAATGTGTGTACAGAGTGCGCGGGCGCAGTCCATATATTGTGCGCGCTTATTGTCCACAGCGTCGGCGCACACGGCTTCACTCACTCAGGGTTGCTAGCGCGGCGGCTGGGAGTCCAGACAATTACGTCTGTTGACAAGGAAAATACACGTTTAGCTTAAAAGAGACAACAACTGCCTACAAAAAGGTATTAATCATACTCATTGCACAAATCTGCACAATTTTGGTAAATTACTACTATGAAAAAAAAAAATATAATAATAAAAAAAAGCCCAAACACTGCTAGTAGTAATTCAGATTCTTTTAGATAAAAATACTCGTTATTACCACATCATTTTTTTTACCAACCCCAATAAAACTAACAAAATAATTCTTCCTCTACAATATGCCTAGCCTTTTCCCAACTATGTTCGGGCCGGCTTCCAGTCCAACCGGATGCAGCTGAATACCAGTATTCAGCTGCATCCGGTTAGACTGCACAGATAGGCAGTCGCACCATGTAGAATACGGGTATTTTACATGAAGCGACTGCCTATCTGACCTCCACAACCAATTTACTGGGTAATACGATACCCCTTGGTAAGACTGGTTGTCAGAATTTCGAGCTAGTGACGACCCGTAACGACTGTCAAAGATCCATGAATGGCAGCCGGGACCAACGGCTTAACGTGCTTTCTGAGGCACGGAGGGGTCTTGGTATGTGAAGATGTTCACCCATCCACGGAGCAACCGCGGCAAGCGTAGCTTAACCTGATCGATCGACCCGTGCGGCTGTTTTTACTTAGCCACAAGCCCCTCTCAAACAACAAATTCTTCCTCTATAAAGAAGAAAATTCATAGTGGTGGAAGGTGGTAGTATTATCCTCATTCTCCGTGGACAAAGTGGCAGAGGTTCCATTTCTAGTAAGCTATCAATCTTCACTACATAGTATAAAACAAAGTCGCTTCCCGCTGTCTGTCCCTATGTATGCTTAGATCTTTAAAACTACGCAACGGATTTTGATGCGGTTTTTTTTTAATAGATAGAGTGATTCAAGAGGAAGGTTTATATGTATAATACATACATAATATAGTAGAAAAACACCGATAATTTTAGAGATTTCTAATGTGATGTCGTAAATAAACACTTTTTTGGCGCTTACATTGCAAACGCTGGCTGAGCCCTACGAGATAGATCAAAATAATGTACTACAGTATTGTACACCTTAAAAAGGTCTACAAAAAAATTCACAATGGTATATGTCTATCTCTTAGGGATAACCCACAATAACGATTTTTTATCCTATACTTTTTACGAGAAATAATGGCTCTAAAATTATTAGTGTTTCTCTACTATATTATGCATGTATTATACATATAAACCTTCATCTTGAATCACTCTTATCTATAAAAAAAACCGCATCAAAATCCGTAGCGCAGTTTTCAAGATCTAAGCATACATAGAGACACACAGACAGCGGGAAGCGACTTTGTTTTATATGTACTATGTAGTGATCAGCATTGCACCCGTGCGAAGCCGGGGCGGGTCGCTAGTCATTTATAAACGTCGCCCATTGGATTTGAGACACCTGCGTTTCACTTTGTTGGGCATACAAGTCTTTTGCAAAATACATAGAATATTTTACGTGTATAAAAAAAAATGAGGCTATTACTACGAAATAATAATTTAGCATTCTAAAATGTATTATTATCCTTTGAACGCCCACAATTCGCCTATAAAGGTGAAACTTCGGCGAATTTTCACGATTCAGCAATTTTAAGGGTTGCAAAATTCAAGTTTTTATTATACCTATGTGGCGTGGGCGGGATTATAGGTTTGCAAAGGTGAGACGAGTTCCTTCAGGCGTGTTCTGAGGGTGGCCAGTGAACCGTAAGCCTATTCACACGAATCTGGTGTCACTTTCACAGTAGGTGGCTGATAGTTACTTTGTATAGATTACCTTGCAAGGTGAAGTCGAAGTGGGGCTTACATTTTTACTACGAAAAGCTTTTTGCAAGCTTTGGTGTTAATTTAAAATGTTGCTAGTTAAAAGATATCCACGTTTTAAGCTATCGAGTCTCAGACCAGTGAACACACATGTTTTTTTTGCCATGAAGAACTACGGTTGATACGCCGTGTAGGCACGGTCGTCAGTGTTGTATGGATCACTGTGGAAGCTTATTGGAACTATGGAGAGACGGCGGCGCTACGGCACGGCGCCGTCGCCGTATACCATACAGCCGGTGGTTTGCCGTGTCATATACAAGCTTACATGACTCCTGAGATGAAAGAAACCGTGACATGTACAGCGGGCCTTCGTCTTACAATTGAAAACGGGTTATTTTCAAATCGGAGTCTATTATTGACTTGCCAAAATTCCAAGCTGGCGTTTCACGCCGTAATAGCAAAGCGAATACCCAGACAACGGTGCTATATCGCCGATCGTAGCCCGGGCATGCACACAATGGCATAAGAAGATGTCTGGCTGAATTTACGTTCACGTTTATTAACATCTGAACAACAATAGACTAGTTTAAATGAGAAATGTTGCGCCAATGTTGAGCGACATTGAACTTGAAGTAACATTAGTAAGTTCATGCCTAATGAATGTAGGAATTAGGAATTGTAATTACAGAACATGTTCTGAAGTCTCTTGCGGTATATGACTACGATTTATTAATTAAACTTTATGCACATAAGATGGTGCGGATATTAAGACCTGCGATTTCGATGACCATCGTAACAGGTCAAGGTGTAACATATGTATTCTTTAGATATTCATGAGTTACTTGAGTCTGCAAATATTGTGAATTTTCGGGGCTCTCGCTATCTTAACTTTCCTAACCCGAATATACTAATAATTGACAGTCAGTCAAACAAGCAAATAAGCTTTAATTAATATTAGCTACTAATTTGAAGCAAGTCTACACTCCAATGTAATTCTCTGTTCTAAGTAGAGGTAGGTAGAAATTGTGAATCGTAAACTGATTTAGGGCTAGATCTAAATTCATAAAACCTTATGTACCTAATAGGAATCACTATTGGTAGGCACTTGAAGAGGTTTATCTATAAACGATGATAAAAGTTAAGTGACGTTTAAATGTCAAAAATGTATGGTTAAACATTCCCTAAACACTACTTAAGTTTCAGCGGCCTTTATCCATAAAGGCGTTGATGATTTAGCACATTAGGTAACATTAGTAACATTAGGACCTCACACTACCATAAAAAAGTTGCGTCAAAAAACACTGAAAATGTAATGACCATAATTGTCAAACCACATATTTCTAACTTGCGTCAGCTTAGAAGCCAGAGACATCGCAGAGGCGTAAAATTTTAATTTAAAAGTAAAGTAAATTCTAATTTACAGTCGTCGAGGGCTCACAGGCGGCCGGACCGCAGATGTCATATAAATGTCAAGTGGGAACCGGCGCACATAACCACGTTAGATACGTTTCATATTTCCAAGTGGAATTATTCTCACATTTGAAATGGATCGCTGGAAAGAAAATCTACCTATAAGTAGAGAGTAGAGAATGAGTGATAAGTATAGTTTTTTTGGTAAAATGGGTATGGAGAAGGTAGATAATTGACAGGGTGGTAAAATGTTTTTTTTTTGTTTGTCCTAAAATTACTAAAAATACGCTTTCTTTGTCTTCTTGTGAGTTTCTCATAGTTATAAGAAACTCGCAAGAAGGAAGCCGCATCGCATATAGATACCTTCTTGTATTTCCTTCTGTTTATATTTTTCATTGGTCCTTTCTACAAGAAAGTTTCGTGAGACGACAAGCAAGCCATTCCTTCTACTTTTCACGGGAGCTTACGAAACTAAAAATAACCGCAGTCCAAGTGACAGTTTTCCTAAGAACATAAAAATGAAATAAAGTTACTAGCGAGTTCGACTCTACTAGTGGGCCGACTTGACTCGCTCCAATTACACAGCACTAGCTTCGTACTTGCTTACACTCGACACCGTTGTGGCCACTTCAGAGCCAGTTCAGAGGCGAGTAGCTCGCCTTGTGGTCTCACAAACGCTTACTTTGTATGCAGTAAATAGTAAAACAACACTGACTGTTAGGTACTCGATACAATATTGAATTTTAAAGTTACTGCTCTTTTTCCTTTAAAATTCTCTCCATGAAGAAAAAAATTATTCTGACCATTAATTTTCCTCGACAATATTTTTTTTCATTAGCCTAGACCCAATTCTAATATCTTGAATAGGTATGCATAGGCCTCGAGACAAGTTATACCGTAAAAATCCTCACAACCTTCAGAATGTCTATCTAGGTCACATAAATCTTTTCGTAACAAAAATCAATACCCACAGCAAATGATAAATGGTCTAACCTCGTTCTATTTGGTTCAGAAAGTATAGAGGTTCTCACCCAAAGTCAGGATTTCTGAAAAGATAAATGGTAGAAGTCATTGTTCTACAATATATCTTTTCAGAAATCGCAACTGCTTCAGTACACAACTCTATCTTGTATTCAATCAATCAACTCAATCTGTCGCAGAACACAGGACACATGCCTGTTCCAAAATGGAATGTAAGTTGACCAATTTAATTTTTTTTACAGGTATTTTGTACCGACTTTTTTTTCTTCGGTTAAAATTTTAGTGTTTACCAGTAGAAACTTGTAAATGTCCTTCAATTTCATATTGTTTAAGAACACTGTATAAATCAGCAGTAATAATTTTCCCGAAAAGGATAAAATAAATAAAATGAGTCGTCTAATATACAATAATAAACAGAAACATTTTACGTAAAGGCGCAAAAATTTTGGTGTATTCTTTGAATAATTAGTTTCCCCGACAGCTCCCGACGGATGGAGCGGAACATAGCTCATTCGTTCGCCGCCATTACTGGCGAGCGAAGTGAACGGACCCTGGGGAGTGAATGGAATCACGCCGGCGATATAACTGGTTAGTGATTGGTACACCAGGAGCTGTTAGTGGCAGACCTGTAATGGTCTGCAATTGAAGGATTTATTGCTCGCTCTTTTTTATGTTGAAATGTAAATTGTGGATGTCGATTCTAATTGGTAATTAAGTCAAAACATAAATAAAAAATAGTAGTGAAGATTACAAAATAGGTGTGTTTTGGGCTTTTAGCGCCATTCGGAAGCATTATTTCTTACTATATGTAATATTGGTAGTGATTTAAGTATTTATTTGGTCACTTTCTATCTTTCTTAGCTCACCTTCGTCACATAGGGAACTTTTGTGAAAAATTTCATGTCTTTAGACCTAGCGGTCTAAGATGTGCGCAAAAATTTTTGTTGGCCATGACTACAAGATAAAATGATGCCTCATTCTTGTGTCATCCTTAGCCAACAATAGACTTTAGGAAGTGAAAACAGCAAAGTTTCTTGACGTTGCGACTGATCGGACTTTTTTTTATTACAAGCTTTTTTTCAGTTGATCGAATTGTGACAGAGATTCCGAGGATTGGGTTCATTGTAAGTATAATATTATCCCATCGGCAATATTATAATGACCAGCCATAAAGTCTCTCCCAAATACAAAACCGATCAATTGGAAGAAGAACTCGTTATGTGACAATCGATTTAAACTCAGCATCGAGTGTCACCTAACGCGATTGTTACCAACACTAGGGTTAGCAGCACAAAATCAAGAGAAGTCAGCAAAGACGTGAATATAACTGGACATTTTGTCTCCAAAGCTCGTATTATATTATTTGTATGATATCTGTCATCAATCTGACATCTGTCAATCAGGACGACACACCAAAATTTTCCGGTTTTACAATTTTAATGTATTTATTTTGAAAAATTTATTGTATCTCAAAAAAAAACGCAAGGAATGTGCGCGATTTGGATGGAGAAATTGAGCTAACGCTGTGTGAGCGTGCGTGTTCCACCGCCGCCCGTTCGATGTCCACCACGCACAGGATGGATGGGAAGCAGCACATTAAGTAATTCTTTGCTCCGTTGGTGTAATTGCTGTATGGCGTTCCAGTAGGAGGATAAATAAATAAATAAACTGTAAAGCTTTCACTTGTGAAACGTAAGAGCTTCAATTACAAATAGCCGTTACTATTAGCAATATAAAAACTAGACTTACAATTTATTTAAATTAAAGCTTTAGACATCAACAATCTCCAGATTGCTTTGCGCTTTAGCATAGGTCTTCCCCAGGCGACTACGTAAGAGGTTCTATGTATTACTGATCAATTTTTTTTTTCTTTTTATTGCGAATTAGGTCCGTTCTTGACCCCGATCTCGCCTGGTGGAAAGCGATGAAATGAAATCTAAAAATATCGTAAAGAAATATTGCTATTCCAGAAGAGGACTAATTTGGTCCTACTGTACGGTTTTTGTTAAGCATAAAACATATACAATAACAACAATGCAAGAAGGAAACCACAGGAGCCAAACATACTAAACCGGACCTAAGTGTTCCTAAGCCAAATATATCGTTCTAAAGCTTGGCAGCCCTAACCAGGCGCCGAAAGAAAGGTGCTATACACCCTGGCAGTAGGCTGGCAGCTCGCCAAGTGCCACGCCTGGGCTTTGCTTACACGATAAATGCGCCGTATTTACATTCACTATTTACATTTAAGGCGGGATCATTTGCTGAATATTGTGGTTTTAAATAAAAGGAAATGAAAGAACAACAGAATGTGTTAACTTAATTTAGAGAGAAGTAATTTGTGTTAGTTATTTTATCGTCGTATTGTAGAACCAAGAAATATTTTCTTTACCACATAGCTTTAATGACTACTAAAAAAAAGACCACAAGAATAGTGTATTAAACAAAGCGCAGTCAACAGAAATCTTTCTATTTGTTTTGAGAAAATCTTTTAGATGGTGGTGGTGATGTCTTGATTTGCTTGCAGCGCCATTTTAGTTGAAAATCAACACATAAATCAACATGGCCGGCCTCTGGTTTACTGCGCAGCTAAACTTCGTAAACAAATAGCCGTTCAGGGGCTACTTGTTATGTATTAGTCCACTTTGTGGCCCTAATTCGTAATTTCTGAGCTATAACCTACCGTCCTAGTTCCACGGAGCGCGTCCAGGGAAATGAATGCAAAATGCACTGTAAGTCAGGACATACAGAACTATACCACAGGAGGATTTCAAACTCTAGTGCTATGAATTTAGAGTCTAAATTCTGTTGGAAGTTGAGCGGTTAGGTATCAAAGTTGGCGACCATTCTGTAAAAATTTTATTCGACTGCGGTCGCAGTGGGAATATTTTAGTGTTCTCAATCGGTCTGATAAAAGTTTATATCGGAATACGTAATAGATGCGAGTTTCTTTATGTGAAAATAGATTTTTTCCGGTTTTAATCCAGAAAGACACTTTAGTATCGCAGTTTTTAAAGGTATTCATATCATGACAGGTGGAAAAAGAAAATACAATGGTCAATTACCTAGTTTCAAATTCGCATTAACACTTTGTCAGTCCTCCGACTTTAGATTTAACCGAAAAGCAAATTTCCTTTCGAGACACATAATCCTCACCGCTCCTAAAAATGCCCCATTTACTTTTTCGCTTCCATTATTTAAGGCAAACAAAAATCCTTTTTTAATCAAGCTTGTCAGTGTCCAGTGTCACAGTAGCGAATAAGGGTAGGGTCCCTATTCAACATATCGTGGGGGGCTGTGTCGTAGGCCTCCGAGGACCTGTGGCCTTCCAACAAATACGCAGCCATTTGTTACCAGGACATAGATAACAATCTTGAGATAAGTAAACTTGGTAATTTGTTGTTGTTTTTAGCTATTAATTGATATAAGATTGTTTTCTTTGTTATGCTAGTAGGAGAAAGCATTTGATTAATGGTTTTTCATCTGGGCTATAACTTCCATTAACGTTTAAGGAACGGTTATCACTACATAGTATAAAACAAAGTCGCTTCCCTGTCTGTCTGTCCCTATATATGCTTAGATCTTTAAAACTACGCAACGGATTTTGATGCGGTTTTTTTTAATAGATAGAGTAATTCAAGAGGAAGGTTTATATGTATAATGCATGCATAATATAGTAGAGAAACACTGATCATTTTAGAGGTTTCTAATGTGATGTCGTAAATAAACACATTTTTTTGCGCTTACATTGCAAACGCTGGCTTAACCCTACGAGATAAATCATAATAATGTACTACAGTATTGTACACCTTAAAAAGGTCTACAAAAAAGTCCCCAATGGCATATGTCTATCTCTTAGGGATAACCCACAATAACCATTTTTTATCCTATACTTTTTAAGAGAAATAATGGCTCTAAAATTATCAGTGTTTCTCTACTATATTATGCATGTATTACATACATATAAACCTTCCTCTTGAATTACTTTATCTATTAAAAAAAACCGCATCAAAATCCGTTGCGTAGTTTTAAAGTTCTAAGCATACATAGAGACAAACAGACAGCGGGAAGCGACTTTGTTTTATACTATGTAGTGATAGTGATCAGCATTGCACCCGTGCGAAGCCGGGGCGGGTCGCTAGTTATAAATAAAAATAAAACGGTGGTAGCGAGGGTAGGCAAGGTGGACCGTTGATCTTGTGAACGCCGTAGGAATCTACTGAATTGGCTGTGCTTGCGGGAGGCCTACGTGCAGCAGTGGAAGTCTTTCGGCTGAAGTGATGATGATGGTTCTTAAAGCATGTGCCTCGTTAGCTTTCGAAAAAGTTTAAATATTTTAAGATTCATGATGAGTATATTGTATATTTAATAAACTATCTTCCATTATATCACTTGAAGTAAGTTCAAATTGTTTAAAGGGCAGAAAAGGACGTCCACATGTCTGCATGTTAAAAGCACCGGGGATTAGGCGGCTCCTGGCGTTAATCTGGCGGCGTTAATCTGACGCGTAGGCGCAGGTGCTGGACGCAAATCCGCGATAACTAAGGTTAATCCCCTAAGTCGCAGTAGCTTTCGGGGTTAAGAGCTTAAAATGTACTTTTGAGTGTAATGCTTATTGACGTTTTAAAAGTTTGTTTAGTCATAGAGATTTCAGTTGTCGTTTTAGCAGGTTTGTGTAGGAAATAGCAGTCAAAATTAAGTAGAAGAGAAATACCTAAGCAGTAACTTCAATGATGTCACCCGGGAGAAATCTGCTGTTGAAGATGCCTCTTCACATTGCTATACACTAGTGATTGGTTAAAGAGAAAAGGTCGCGGAGTTAGTGTAGAAAACGCTGATGCTGAAGCATTTAGCGTCAGAATCTAACCTTCTAACGAATAAAACGACAATATAAAAGCAATACCAGAGAATGAGTAGCCTAATAAACCTAGTTCCACTAGTATATACCTAGATCTTCGAATTTAAGCTGTAAAATGCCGCGGCGCCCACTGAATACTAATTTAAATCTGGCATTAACGAGTAGCTCGACTTGATTAAGTCAGTTAGGATTAAGGCTGTTACACTTATTAGCGTACATAATTCGAAGTGCCTTTGAATTCGAATTTCGGTTTGAAAGCGATTTTTTAATTTCATCAAGTAACTTGGTTTCAATTTTTGAAAGATTTTGACGTTGTTTTCGAATTATTTATTGCTTGCATAATGCATAATCAGCCTATAATTATACCCTAGATTATATTATAAGCCTCCTCTCTTCGACAGGGAGTGGGCTGTAATATACCACGCGGGCCAAGTGCGTATTGGTAGATGTCACACCTTCGAATTTTTGGTTCAAGACATCGCACCAGTTTCCTCACGATAATTTCCTTCACCATTTTGAGATTTATTGCTTAAGTGCTATCAATTCCTGACATGAATTGTCCCGTAACTAATCTAGAACTATGCCTGTAACATATGGTTAGCTTAGTACTAACATAGTTTGTGTAGTTAGGCGGGTTATGAGACTTAACAGTGACATATTGCTTCAACGTTGTATATTCCAGATTACCGCGTGACAGACAGCTTGCTCGTAGTTAAATACAGCTCCTCCGATATATTAATTGAGTTTAGCGACATTTTTTTTAGTTACCCTATACTGTCCTACTGTTGGGCAAAGGCCTTTACCGCCATTTAATTCCAATCACTTTTGGAAGTCAAATATAATCGCCTATATAATTAATATGACACACGCAACAAACAACATACATCAGAAAATAGCCTTTGTTCCACTAAATCTTGTCTGAAAATATCAGCAGGGAAATTCAAAGCAGTGCCGCAAGTGTGTGGAAAAAAGTCCGCCGCCGTATCGGATCGAAGACTCGATTTATCAGAGCCCGCCTCTGTAATTTATTTTCCCTTCTCAAGCTCCGTTAAGAATGTAATCTGACTGACTTCGTATTATCGATGATTATCGGAGTGTCGGAATCTCCGAGCTTGGACTCCTTTAGACATGTTTTTATTTATGACTCGATATTTTTCTTTTCTGTAAGTAGGTTTGTACAGACACTTTTACATCATATTTTTTTTTAAACTAGATGAGGTCGGCGTTTCCTATCTGACTACTCTGAGAAGAAAGGCCGAAACAAACTCAGAGGTCACAGTCTCTTTTACAGTCCAGAGATAATCTTGGTCAGATTATGTGAAGACCATGTAGATTGGTGTCTGAAATACTCGTAGTCTTTTGACTAAAGAACCACACAGATTGAGCGGACCTGTCCAGTCAGTGCACGCATTCGTCAAAAATCTATTTTGAAATATCTCCAATTTTTTTCATAAATTGTCATTTTTAAAAGTAGAAAAATATGTATGACGCTTAAACGGGCAGACAATTTTTATTGATAAGAGTATTAGACCCCACAGTGACTGGGATGATGTTATCGCTGTTCGAATGTCACAATTTATATCATATTAAGCTCTATAACTTAGAATTTGACTCGACTTCTAATCGAATATATTTGCTCGACGTACAATATATTATGACAAATTGAACATTATTGATTCTTACCTAATATCGTTGTAATATTAGGTTTCGCTTTGTGTCCTGCGTTCTGCGGTAGTAAACTAGCTTTGTTTTAAGACATGACAGATAGACATTTTATTTCACCGTGAAAGATTCATCTGCCCTGATGCTTGCCGTGATATTGCAGTTGTAACATATCATAATATTACGCCTGTAAACCCAGAAAGGTTGTCTTTCGACAGAATATGTTAGGTAAGGGTCCATTTGCTCTGCTGTGTAGTGTGATACGCAGCAAACACACGTGATAAACAGCGATTTTCCACTAAACTTCGTTTGAATATTCCCCAGTTTACGAGCACATTCTGTGAGTAATAAAGTATTACGCAACAACTGAATGTTAAACTTACCATAAGCTGCGCGCGCTCATGTTGTGGTACAAGGCGTCGGTTAAGCTCACACCCTCTGAAACAAACGTTGCGATATTAATTCGACCTGCCGAAGTAAATGAGTACGTAAGAGTTGGTGTATGTAAATAAATCCATCATCATTTTGGTAAATGAAAATGGCGTTGCGTTCTTAATTTCGGTTTTGAACGAATTTCCTTATCGCACGTTATGCTGTGCACGCTTGGCGAATGAGAGTTAGACCGAGAAACGTAACATTTTGTCCGTCACACTTTTTTTTCGTAACAAGTGTCATGACGGTCAAAATATTAGGCTGTTTCAAAAGCGAAAGGAACTTTGTTCCAACCGGGTGTCCTACGACACCTCTTGTTTCATTTTTTTCAGCTTCAGAGTAATGATGACATATTAATCGATTTAATCATATGACAATATCAATATTTGATACAATGTATGACTTCCACGTTGGGTAAAATCTGTCCAGAAGATTCCCTGAATTCTGCTAAACATTCAGGTAAGTGCACTAGGGTGCTTTATTTTATGATGCTAGAGTAAGCGAAATAAGCCGAATCTACAAAGTATATCGTGTATTTCGTGAAAATCAGGGACACGCATTGACATCGTTACTTATGGGCGGTAACAAATAATTAAACTCCACGCAATGTAACTGTGGGCTATATTTTATTAATGTTACCGCCGCACACCGCGCTGTGGGCGACTTTTTTCTATTTTATGTCTGTACACGGACGTTTGTAGACGCAGATTAAATCTGGAACTGTGTGAATAACGGTCAATGGACACGCAAATCAATTAATAAACGATAATATTGCCCTACTGAACACGTTTTTTTTTTTATTTTGATTCGTTCAAACTTTAAAAATATATGATTCAAGAAGTACTAATAACATTTTTTCATTTCGTAATTGTTTATAAACTGCAAAAAAAAAACTTAATAATAAGTTCTTCGACCCGAGAGGTTTTTGTTGCCTTTTGCAAAATTCGTTTGAAATGAAATGATTTCACATCACTTTTTCACGTCATATAAAAACATTAAAATAAGCTAGATGCAGTCGACATGTCTGACTATGCCTGAGAAGCCTCTTTGGATTAAAAAAAAATGCAAATATACCCATTTTAGTAGGCTTAAAATAGTTGGCATCAAAACTCAGAAACTAGAAAGCTTTACTTCGAGTAGAAACACTACTTTTACATCTACTACCTACATCACCACGAACACTAAGATTTATGTTCTCTTATTAAATGAAAAAAACATTTTTATGGCTATTTTTTTTCCTTTGACTTCGCCATTTATAATTCGCTGTTAATAGCGCCATCTGTCGTCATAATTTATTCGATTGCTTTTAGCGAGATCGGATTACGCGAAGAAATGGATTCAATGAATTAAATTAGAATTCTTCTTCGCAGCCTGACGCTCTTTTGACCTATAATGGGCTAGAAAAGGTCTTAGATAAGGTTGCCTGTGTCGTTTTAATTATAGTTTTAACGTTTTCTTTATATTATGTTTGTTTTAAATCTTGTCCAGAGTTTACTATCACACTTTGTACAAAATTAGGAAACCAACATTTATTAAAAAAAATCCGCATTGAAATTGAATCATACGTTTGAGTGCTGCGATGCCACAGACAGACACAGATACACAAAACGACAGAGCCGTCCAACTTATAACACCCCTCTTCATACATTGGGGGTTAAAAAGGCTGATTAATTATCATACAAGATTCCTAGTAAAGTTTCAGGTCTCTCGCTTTTCAGTACCTTTATAAGTACCATTACAATGAACTTCGCAGCTGAAAACAACATTTTCAGTCAAATTAATAAACCTCTCCTATTGAGTCTGTTTGAAGAGGCATCCCTGACTACGGAACAGTGCTCTCAATATACGGGTGCCACTTGACCTATATTTAATACCCTACAGATAGTTGTTATTTCCTTCTCTGTTGGGTTTTTTTCAAATGGTAAATCTAATTTTGCAACTTGCCGCGCACTTGTTGGTAATAACCTGACTTATGAATTAAACGTAAGTCGAATGTAGTTTCACGTTAACTGAAGTAAATAAATAGTAGTACAAGAATAAAAATTTCTTGAATGGAATATTATATTTGGCTACCCTTCAGGGTGGACAGAACAGAGGGGTGATTCCCATAATTTTGAGGACGTTCACAGTCTCAATCTGTTAAAAATACCTACGCTTTTGGCAACTTTTTAACTTTTAACGTCGCTGAAATGAGATTGCGAATAGATTTTGAACGTTTTTAACTACAGGAATTGGTCTTCAGTTATTTATAATCACTTAAAACTATTATTACAGGTACAACTCAATGCAATAGTGAAGCAAACCTAATAATAACAAGTTAGTTTCAAAAACTCATTACATAAAATGTTATCCTTGTTGTTGTTTCAAAATCATTTTTCAGTAGATTTAGGAAAATGTTGACTATGTGAATAGATTGTAGGTGTGCATACCATCGTTGTTTCCATAGACCGATACTTTGACTGAAGACAGTCTTAGCGTCTGGGCCCAGCTTAAGAGATGCTTTCACACGTCAATATCTCATCTAAGATGGTACGAACAAAAGCTTATCGCATAATGTAAGGATGGGCCCTATAGTACCAACTTGATATGACGCTTTAAAGCATCTGACCTAAATTTCGTAGCGTGAATGCAGTTGTATGCTCGTAGCTACGTAGCGCCGTAGGCCGCCTACGCCGTAGCGACGTAGCAACGGGACGATGGGAGATAGCTACGGTGCTACGCTTTTGTTTGTTTGAATGGATGGCGAAGGATTACGTTTGGTATAAGGTTGTAGATGATGAGAGTGTTTTAAAATGAAAAGGTGCCTTCTAGTATTAGCATGTCAGATTGAGTAATTGTCGTCTAATTACAGATAAAAAAGATTTTAATAACATTTTCTAACTTTCTAGGAACTGCTGCCTTGCCTCCAACAACGGTAAGAACAAGTCGTTCCTACATCTTCTGATTAAACGCAAAGCACTTCCTTTCACAAACTTTACAAACTACAAAGAAGAAACTAGTCAGAGAAAAAAATCTGTTTTCATACTGCGATAAATTTCCCTGATGTTAACATTTTCCCATCGTCTTTTAACTGAGCACCATACAGCTCCTTACCCGAACTACAACAAAAATAAAACATTGTCAGCTTCAGTGTGGCCCGTCACCCCTCTCAGCCTATTTGCGCTTCTTTCAGCGAGCCACTTGTGGTGTATTCAGCGCTAAAAGCGCGGGATTAGCGTAAACATCGCCAACACACCGCCGACGGAAAATAATGTTTGTCTTCAGTTAGGGTTGCCGCTGTAGATAAATATCGATACGAGGATATTTACAAGAGTATTTAAGTTATTTTATTTTTATTGAAGGTAAGGAAACTTGCAACATAATAACGTTACACATGTTCAGTCAAAAGCTAAAGACGAAATTTTTTGATGAAATATCACACTAATATTATAAAGACGAAAGTTTGTGAGTGTGTGTGTTTGTATGTTTGTTACTTCTTCACGCTCAAACGGCTGAACGGATTTGGATGAAATTTGGTACACAGATAGTTTATAACCGGTATTAAAACGTAGGATTTTTTTATCCCGATATTCCCACGGGATCGACACTTACGCGGGTGAAACCGCGGGGCGCAACTAGTTGATTCGTAACACAAAGATAGCACTAAACTTTCAAGAATTAAACAGTAGGTCATCATTAAGGAAATAAATGAGATGTTTAAGTTTATGTAAGCAGATATTTTAAGAAACTTTCACACATAATGTTTTTAAACATTGTACAGCTTCATGACAGAATCGAATAAAATAGACATTTATTTTGCAAATATGGGCAATACTCGTACATAACAGGAGTTATGATACGTTAATCCTCTGCCATATTTCACCATTCGGCATAAAAACATATAGTATACTAGCATCCACCCGCAACTTCGTTTGCGTAGAATTCGGAATTCCCGTCGTTTAAATCCTATTACCCGATTTCCCGTAGGAATGAAGCATTTTCCCGCGGTAAAAAGTAGCCTATGTTCATCAGGGATAATGTCGGCTTCTAATGGTAAAACAATTTTTCAAATCAGTCCAGTAGTTGCGGAGCCTATTCAATACAAACAAACAATCAAATCTTTCCTCTTTATAAAATTAGTGTAGATAGAGCAATTCAGGCAATTATTTTCTCAGATAAAAAGTCATGATATATTATGTTGTCTATAAATTATAATGCCTGCTTATACTCATACTGAACGATCTACCTGTGTGTGTAAATGCGGAAGAAGACTGCTGTATGCTAATACAATCATACGCTCGAGTATACGATGCATAAACATTGTAAGAAACGCCATTTTTCAACGTAAATAAAAAATATAAAGTGTGTATGCCAATGGAAGATTGATTTGGTAACACGTCCAAAATAAATCTACAAATCATGTTTTATATTATTTTTCATTAATTATTTGATTGAATTTTGACGCTTCCGACATGAAAATGATTTTAAAGTAATGCTATGTGATTAAAATTTTATCAGATCCATTTGTTTTGACGTTTCGTTATCATATTTTATTGTGTTTTTATTCTAAAAACAACTTGACGTGTTGTTTATGAATGAATGTATGTATATAGCAGAAATAATAACATTATTTAAATTCATACATCTTTAACCCTTAGCCAGGCAGTGGTCACATAGCGACCACATGGATTTTTATTTTTTTGTGACGAGCCGATGTCGTATAGGAACCACAAAATGTAAATTATTGTCAAAATGTCATTATAAAATGTTGTTATAACCCTATAATCTACCAAAATCAGTATTCAAAACAAAAAAAATGGCTAGGCCTGTTTAAGGGTTAAGACGGGTTTCCTTAGAAAGCGTTAAGCTTCTCGTTTCGTTAGTGGATCGACAATCTTAGTAAGATTGATCTTACTATCTTTGGGCACGCTCGTTCCATTGTAAACCTCGCCCAATTTTTATTTCTAAAGCCCCATTTACACGTTGCAAGTTTCTTGTCTGCGGAATACCATAAAATTGAAGCAACAAATAACTTGCATCGTTTTAACACTGTTTACTGACGGTGCAACTTTTATTGTTGCTTGAAGTTATGGTATATCACAAGCAATTAAATCGCACCGTATAAATCAGGCTTTAAATCCTGACAATATAGGCACCAGTGTGATAAGTGGCCGGCGAATCCGAACCGAAAAAGAACCTCCTAATCGATTAACTTCATCCCTTCAAACGTAAAAGGAAAAAGTAAAGAGAATAGAAGGCCAAGGATTTAAAAAGAGAATTATTCCGCTAATGTTGTGCCCCGCCATCATGGCAGATAAACGTTTTTTTTCTTTCTCAGCGCACGCAAACGTTCATCTATCTAAGTTCTATGTTACTGGTTTGGTTGCCACACTTAGTCCTTCAGGTGGACCGTTGTGCGTGGGCTATGGCGGCCGTCAGTGGTTATTCCAACCAGCGCACCTCCCTCCAGAAGCTGATTAAGTCTCCTGGTCTGTTGCGGCCATCTGTGTAAGATCTGGGTATCCCGAGGATGTCTGATCTAATCTGGGTGATGCCTGTGCATTCAAAGAGCACATGCGCAACGGTTTCATCTGCCTCCATGCAAGCCCTGCATGGGGGGCTGTCCGTTATGCCTATTGTGTGGAAGTGTTTGTTTAGCGAGCAGTGTCCCGTGATGGTACCCGTCACCAGGCGCTGGCCTTTCCTGTCCAGGCGTAGTAAGCATCTGGCTAGCCTGCCGTCTAATGATGGCATGGCTTCCTTGGACTACCCACAGCCCGGTGACGACGTCCACCAGCTCTCTGCTTGTGTGTGGGTGTGCTCCTGTAGCCATCTGCGTAGTTGGTTGAAGGGGATGGGCACTACAGGTTCCGGTCCACAGACTGACGTACTGTATGCCCTTCTGGCCAGCTCGTCAATTAACAGTAACATATTTTATTTTAATTAAACGAATATAAGGTGTAACAGAATAAACGCAAGTCCTGAAAGTACATTGTTCATAATTGACTACTGAATCGATTTCAGTAATTTTTAAAAATTGTATTTATTAAAAAAAAAAACTATTTTGTCAAACTGACCGCCGATTGAGTCAAAGAAAATAAAATCTTATTTCAACGCAATACGACTCAATTTGAAATGCATGAAATAATGCAAGGGTCAACACGATTTTCTTAATAATAATAATAGTTAGCTTTAAAAAAAAATTGGGCCATTGTATTACGCTTTTAACTCAGTACTCGGGTATGTATGTATTATATACTATTGAGGTATATGAGGTCTTACGTAAATATTGTATAAACAACATCATTATAATTATAATGAAGAAATATGTTTCCATCTTTTCCAAAAAGAAATAAAGTCCGTGAAGACACTTACACGTGAACCGAAGCGTACCGTTAATGATGAGGGAGGGAGGGATAATACAACCTAATTAAAATATTCGAGGATCACTCGGGTTCTGCCTACAATAACAGTTCCTCGAGAGCACAAGCCTCCTGGACACCCCCCCAAACAGCGTCCCCTTTGTATAAATTTTCATAATGAGCTCAATAAAAATTTTATGACAGGCGGATACTGCTGATTTGAGTACAATGTAGGGTTGGCGATGGTTTTAAGCCTATTCTAGGTAATGAACATGATGAAAACACATGTTGTAGGGGTCAGATAGGCAGTCGTTTCATATAAAATACTCATATCCAGCTGCATCCGGTTAGACTGGAAGCGGAACCCGACATAGTTGGGGACAGGTTAGGCAGATGATGATAATGAAAACGCCTGTTTTAGATATTGATTAGCTGCTGCCGCGGCTTCGCTCGCGTGTATGTCGGACAGGAACGTGTACCGGGACAATAGCCTATGTTACTTCTTATAACATCAGCTATCTGTCAGTGAAGGAATTTCACTGGCAGATGGCGTCAAAAAAGGTCCGTTTCGGAGATTAACCGGAAGAAACGGACAGAAAAATAATTAAATATTGTTTTTTTGTTATAAGTACCGTATGTACTTCCATTTGCATTTAATAATAAGTTGTTATTTTGATATTACAAACAAACACTTATTTGTATTGATTAAATGTGTCACAAATAGCTATGAGCTCTTAGCACTGTCAATAGACGTATCAAACAAAGAGGTATACCCAGAACTGACGTCTTGTTCTTGATATTGAAATGTTCACGTAGATGTTCTACTAATTATTTTGTAAGGTGGATTGTTTGTATGTTATTTAATTTGCTCTAAGGGCGTATTTCACCAAACTTATATACCTACCTAGAATAAGTCTTACGCTGAAAATAATTTTTGAATTTTTGACAGTTGTTCCATACTAGAACTGTCAAACGTCAATTTTACTCCACGGATAAAAGATGTCTGACTTTGTTTCAATTATTCCTACGTATCTTTTATAAGATGGAATAAATCAACTAAAAATATATATCCGACGACACGAGAACCTCCTTTCCAGTCTGATCCTTTTTTCGTCTGTTGAAAATGAAACTTACACAAACATACCTCATTTAATTAAACCACTCTAAAATCCTAACAAGCATCCCTATTTATCCGTATTTTACGTTCCACCCTGACTATAATTACGTTACAATTCTGGGATTAAACCAAGCCTGAAGTGTCGAGGTCTGTGTGGATTCGATACAGAGTAATAAGAACACAAGTGCTTTTGACGAGCATCCACTATTCAGTTGAATGCTCATTCGGACCCGCTTATGTATATTTTATGAGGATATAATGATACAGCTGTAGGATACATTGATTTTAAGGACCTCTATGGAGTTACGGTCTGGGACATATTGTTGCGTCATGGTACATACATAGTTTCGGAGATATAAGTACATTGTATTGTGATCTGTTTACATGACAATGTACGTACATTGGGAGAAAAGTCAGTGAGACTTCTGGAATATCTTCAATATGCTCAATTTTAGAAGACATGAAAATATAAAGACAAATCATTTATTTCAATTAGGCCATTAAAATTCACTTTTAAATGTCAACATTTACAAGAAAATATAATTGATTCCGGTCGCCCCTTCCAGTTTTCATGTTAAACAGCCTTGCCTCACTGCCAACTGTGTAGGTTCACAGGCAAGAACAGTTTTCACCTCCAAAAGCGTTAATTCAAAGCATCACTTAATGCCAAGGCTGCAGACGCGGCTATTTCCAGAAGGTTAGCCGATTCATTTGAGATGCATTCAAACGCATTCACTTGACTGGTTTCACTACACACACCGAATTCGGTTGGGTTACCTCGTCAAAGCGACGCGGTCAGCTAAGAGGAACTTGGAAGTGATGTAGATTTCACGTGACCTTGTATAAATGATTAAAAAGTGACTGTGATTCTGCTCGCATTAAAAGATGTAACTTAGGGCTAAATGAACCTTAAGCGAACAGTTCCGTAATCTAATTGGTTGACTGGTAGAGAATGCCGACGGCATTAAGTCCGCCTTTGTATGTACCTTTTTTTGTGCGAAAAGTTTAAATAAATAAATAATACACTTTCAATAAGCACTTGGAAGTATAGTACGAGAAATGTGTCTGCTCAACAACGTAAATAACGCAATGGATGTTGAAATGTCACAATGAAAGCCATTGCTCCTGACAGAGTGTTACGCAATTACCCCTCCGTTAATTATTCGTAATTAAAATTCAGGCTTAAAGAGTATCAAAGATTTAAAACCGGTCTTTTTACTCTTTCACGGCTTTTACCGATTTATTGCGGTCCGCTTTGCAGCAGATTCTCTCCACGTTTTTTTTCTTTTCGTGGGATTAAGTAATTAAACAAAACCTCGGTTCTAGCATCCCGTGCAAGTCAAAAATTAACTGGTGGAATCGATTCCCCGACAGTGATACTAAAATCTAATAGTCTTGCACAATTGCATCGTTTACGTGCATCGTTTGTGACGTTTATTATCATTGAACAGTAACTTATTTTCTCGAGCAAGCAAATGACAATACAATGCGACAAAGCGCGTTCCCGCGTTCTTCGTTATTTTTTTGAAGAAAGAATACTAAATAATAGTATCGATATCATAGTCGATTTTATACGTACATACATAAACTCACGCCTTCTCCACATGGGGGAGGAAGACACCACAGAACGTCACCTACTACGATCCTTACATACTCGCTTCGTTTCAAGTTCATACATATGGTCTAACACACACGCCGGTCGATTTCAGTCGTATTAATGTACCACAAAACAAAACCAACACTTCTGTTTATTTGCCAGTCTCCAGGATATTTATACGGCTGTAGATATCGTGTATCGGCAAAAGATCTCGGTTGAGCTTTCAATAAAGCGATGTGCATCGGAGCGGAATGATTGCTGGCTAGCCGCCATGTTGGACTGTCGGGCTCTGCTCAACACATCGGTGGACTTGGCACACTTGTACTTACATTCATGCATATTGGGAGGCTTGTAACATAATATCCGTGTTTGCTGCTAAGCATGATGGCTTAAGAAGTTTTGATTTTTCAGGTTGTGCTATGCATTTTTTATTTGCTCTGAGACACGGTTCACGTCTTCGTGATAAAATCTAAATTAAACCCTCGAACTACCCTTCCGCCCGACCCTTACCGTATTGATAAAACAAACAAAACTACCCATAAATCACTGCAAAACATTGCCACGAGTACTTATCACTGGAGATTAATCTAATTGTTCGATTCAACTGTTGTGCGCCTCAGGGCAGTCATTAACCCTCCCCTGCGACCCGCGGTCTATACCACCATCTATATGTAAATTGACAATTAACCGTTGCGATGCAGTCACGTCCCGTAGCTGTCAAAAAGAATTAGCCCGTCGCTCGCCGAGTGACACGCGCTGACGTTTGTGACGGCATTTAAATGACACGTGTCAGAAGCTTTTGATATGGAATGTTGGATTACACATGCGTTGAGTTAATTTGTTTTGGTGCAATGTGTTTGTTTTCGTTTTTCCAGTGTTTTCGACTAAGTTACTGTTTACACAGAATAGAAATGCAAATTCATTTTCTCTAGTGCTGTAGCAATGCGCTCTAAAATACACATTACTTTGAAATATTGCATACGTAATACGCAGTTCCTTTCTCTTATAATTCTTCGGCGTTAAAAGGAAAACTAGAGTTTCTTTCCAGCTGTCTTTGGGAATGATTCCAGAAGTAAAATAAGACATTGGCGCCGATTCCCTAGTTCACAAACTAAACTAAATTTAAGTTCAGTGCATCTTTTTCTTTCTATTTCATTAAGAAAAGGACAGAAGATAAATATTCGTTTAGGATTGTCAAATTAGTCAGCACCTGACGTAAATTGACGTATTTTAGTAGCCAATTTTTTAATCACGTCTGAACTTGTCTATGGAGTATCTTAATTTGACAGGACTAGACTAATATTTATCTCCTGTCCTTTTCTTAATGAAATAGAAAGAAAAAGATGTACTGAACTTAAATCTAGTTTAGTTTGTGAACTAGGGAATCGGCGCCATTGTTTTTATAAAAACGAAACTTCAGGCAAGTTATAACGACTTTTTAACTCAAAAAAATGAAATATTTTCCGCAGTAAACAAGATTACTTAGCGATAAACGCTTAAATTAAAACTCCCGCAAAGTTTATTATAATCTCAAAGCTTCTCCAGTGCTCTTGGGGATTATGAGTTAAAGTTTGCCTGACATAAGAACGCCAATAAGAGTTACATTTTTCTTGTACCGTTCATGCAGATGGTTTTAATAATCCCTTCGACCTAAGCTGAGATACTTTATTAAGTTAACAGGCAAAAGTAAAACAAGAACCAACCAGAAAGAGAATGTTGAAATAAATGATCATATTTGTGGAAAGTAGAGAAAAATGGCTTTGGAATGCGAAATCTATATGATTATAAGCTACTAGAGTGACATATACAACAGCTTGTAAGCAATACTAGGAATCGTTAACATATTCTAAGCGTGAATGAAGCGTGCACCGCAACAGCTCGAGAAATCTGGCAACGTCGCATTGCATTGCCGCAGTAGCCCAATTATGCGAAACATCCATATTCTGGAAGGTGACAACGTGAAAACCCTTGCGCCACTAAACAAGAAGATACAAAAGTTCAATTTAGAAGGTATACGATAATAGATGCTATGGCGTGAAAGTTAAGGGATATTTTCGAATACACATAGTTGTCGAATTAAAGTGGTGCTGTTCGGCTACGTATGCATCTACTCTGTGGTTATACTGCAAGAACTAGTTACGACCAGTTGCTACGCTTCGCGGATTGCGAGAGCCAAGGGAAGTTTTGGTTATATTCCGAGCGATTTCAACGAGTCTGCTTTTTATTGATTTTCAATTAAATATTTTTTCATGTGCACAATGTGCAGTTTCTATAACATTGTGTGTGATTTATTGACGGAGGAAGCTGTTATTTACACTTTATAAGTTAATAAAAAAAAAAAATTGCACACGATGAAACACACATCAATACAACTCCGTAGTGTTTAATAGTACATACCGAATGGAAGTTGTGTCAAACATTGATTTGTGAGCTGCTAAAATGTACCTTGGTCCATTAAATATTAACGAGAGGGGTACATATGTGAGGAGATTGATACAACATTTATAAAAGCAAGTACTGTTTGAAATAGTGATGCTTTGAAATTCGACACTGCACACGCTATTTAAAATACACTGCAAGTTCAAAAAAACATAAATATTTACGAAAAAAAAAAAATGGTGCCCGTAAAGTGTAGTAACATGCAATTCTGGCTGAATTTATGGTAGAAAATGTGTCCACGTAACGTATCTCTATTAAAGCCCACAATTGTAACGCTCAGTAAACTACAGCAAAAAGCCATTCAAAGCACGGATATACCTACCTACAACCTACCACGCGTGAATCCGTAATTTTCCGCCTCAAACCGGTTAGCTCTGAGCCGAGAGGGGCAATCTACGCGAACTGAAGCGATGCGTGGTAGCCTACGGCTGTAGTTTATAGCATATCACACGAAATTTGATAAAAAAATATCACATTTATTACAAAATAAGTTGACTTATATAAAAAAGTTATCGAATATCTGAATATCGTCACGCGGTCCTAACGACCTGTAATGGCGTTCGAAGGTTAAATAACAAGTAATTTATGAGAGGTTGTGATTTAGATCGGTGGGTTTTTGTAACAAATTGAACGCCCTCAATTTGTATATTCTAGGGTTCAAGGGTAGCGGGTGACGTAGATTGCGTCTAATGCGTCAAGGGGGAAACTATTTGGCTATACGCATTCATTTTGGGGCCGTTCCACTTGTATATTGTTTTTATGGCGATACTTATTTACTTATCTACGCCATCTTTTTCCAATTTGAGTTGATCGCTGAATAATAGTTATGAATTTGTTAGGCTACGAAAAAACTACACTTTTTGTCAATTTTTACTTGCCAGTAAAATAACAAAAACTTGAACTGCTAAATAGGTGAGATTAGGGGTTATCTACTACCTATAGATACACTATGGAGCTGTCGCTAAGGATTTTTTTTAACCTGTAATGTCCCACTGCTGGGAAAAGCCCCCCCCCCAATCCTTCCAGCAACTCTTTCCCGAAGGAAATGTGAAGTTACAAAAAAAAAAGATTTTGTTAGTACGGTACGGCAGTAACGGAGATTTACGTGAACGTGTATATTTCCTATTAAAATAACTGTTCCTGACTATAGCAGCATAAATCTCAAGAACATTTTATAAACGTTATTAAAATAAACGCACAAACACGAAGTGCTCATACTCGAGCTCCACGGAATCTAGAATATAACATAGAGTAACAAAGCTGAGCGTTATGTTGTTATACCGTAGTTGTTACACTGTATTTATAATACTGAAGTTGTTATACTGTGAACACTTGGTAGGATACTTGCGTCTCACTTTGAATCTTCATAGTTAAGGGTAAAATAAATCTGAATTATCTATTCTACGTAGTCGTTACAAAATTAAAGTACCATTGAGTTGGTTGTTCTCACGGTTGTTCTAGTTCGTAGTGTTATTCAGAGTATTGTGGAGGGCTGCTGAAAAGTATAGTTTATGAAATATTATTTGAAGCGTTAAGTATTCTAACTTCATTTTGGAGTACAATAGAACAAAAGAGAAATCGTTTCAAAGAGGTACGTGCCAAATGTAGATTTCAGGATATTCAGCAGCCAGTTTCCATAATTTTCAGGATTAATAATATGACAAATATTATCCTATAATATTTGTCAAAATAAACGCCACTTAAAAGACCTCAAAACAATATCAACTTTCCTACTAACACAAGGGCCCAAGGACGACCTATCCCAATTACCTATTGTATCTCCAATAAATAAACGTATATTTTGTCAACCCAATATCCTATTTCAACAAAAATCAGAGTCAATATTTTCCGGCTACACAGTGATGTGAAAGTTTACACAAATTTTCATATTTTGAATTTTAACTTACCCACTAGTGAATATTGTATGCTGGAACGTAAATGGAATGAGTCTGAGCGAAGTATCATTCAATACGGGCCCGCATATGAACTGTACATAAAGGAAGCATATTACATATATAGAATTTGTATGCTTATATTCATGTTGGTAAATCAGTTTTGAATGTTCTGATTTACGAAATTGTTGAATGGAAAATATATTTTTTGAAGTATGTATTTTATTTAGTGATTAAATCATCATCATGTTGGACGCCTGAAAATGAAGGCCTCTGAATTATTGATCCTATATAGTGTGAATGGTATTTTTTTCATTACCGCAGTTTATTTTCGCTATCTTTTGGAAGCTTTCATTGAAATCAGCAGAAAATGAAATAAAAAAAAAAACCGGTCAAGTTCGAGGCGGACTCGAGCACCGAGGATTCCGTACAATTTTGTAGGTGTGTAACTATAAATATACAGTTTTCGGATTTTTTCCTTTACTTGTGCTAAATTGACATGTCTTCTTGTCAAGTTTCATTATTCTATGTCAACGGGAAGTACCCTATAAATGTTGATTCCCTTGAGTGACAAAATATACGTTTTCTGCGGCATAAATGGCCCTATCATTTTTTTTTACGTTAACTTAGAAGTTTGATTTTTTTCACAGCTACAAGGGACTGTATTTGGTTTTAATTTCAACTCGATACCTCGACGCGTTCCCGAGATAAGGAGTCTTGGCAGACAGACAGACACGGATAACAAAGTGATCCTATAAGGGGTCCCGATTTTTCATTTTGAGGTACGGAACCCTAAAAAAAATATATATATTTACTAAAAGGCATGCAACATACTCTGCAAAAAAAGTGAACAGAATAGATATACCTCTCAATTAATGAATATATAATATCTAAAACTGTCAAAAGAGATACCACCCTGTCAAAATGTTGATTGCAGTGTCTGTACATGTACATGCCTCTAAGAGAAGAAAACGCTCACAACCTCCAGTTTTTCCATTTTATTTATTTAATTTTAAATTAATCACAATAAAAGCTCGCAGACAATGCTCTGAACTTCACAAAACGTTCTTATTGTGTTGTTGCAAAGTTCACCGAGTGTGTGGGATAATTAAGCGTATAGTCTTAACCTGAATGGGACAGTTATTATGGAATGAAACGCCACTTTTGAGCGTTCCATTGCATTGTAGAAAGTCCGTTAGCTTCAGTTTTATCATGCGAGAACAAATTCGTTTTAAGGAACGTTTTGTTCAACACATACAAATGAAAACAATGAATGCCATTTCAAAAACTGAACTTATATTTAGTACTAGTTTCTGCCCGCGACTTTGCCCGCGTGAAACTTCTTGTTCCCCCGCCCCACCCTGTCCCATCGCATCGCCTGCCCGCGATATTACTTTCGCTCAGTGTTATTTCTGACGTTTTTGATTTTGCTCTGCTTTTAAGGGTCCTAGCGTGATGTAGCCTATACAACGTGTAACGTTAAATGTGCAAAACCTGAAAATAGTTTGATCAGAATAACGAGCAGGATTAATTGAACCACTTTTTAACATAGGCAACATTTTTCAAAAAACCTTCATTAAAAACGTTGCCGTGTCTATTTATTAATAGGTCAAGCAAGTCAATGTCAGCGCGGCGCAGCGGCCCGGTGACGACTCCTCCCTCGGTAAAGCGTCGTCACAAACGCAAGAAACGATCAGAATGGCCAGTAAAACTAAAACAGCACATAAAACCTTTACAATTTTTTAAATTACTTATTTTCTCTCTGAAATAGGTTGAATTAAAAATCAGTTGGGGTGTCTGAGGTTTTGCGCATTTAACGTTACACGTTGTTAGCCTTCCTCAAGAATTGGGCTATCAAAACCAAAAATATTTTTTTAAATCCGACCAGTAGTTCCAGAGATTAGCGCGTTCAAACAAACAAACTCTTCAGCTTTATTTTTAGTATAGATAGATAGAGAAAATAACGTGGAAGAATGTGACTTTTGTCGAGTCTTGAGTTATGTCTAGAGAATTTTTGAAGAATAGAGGGTGCATTTTCGACAAGCTTTGTGACCTTATAGATAAAAGGACGCAAACGCAACAGAAACTAAAACAAATACAGTAACAAAACTGTACGTAACTGTACGCCTGCAGTAATGGGTCGTTGAGACCGAGGCGTGCCAAACGAGCGGCTCGAGCGAACGATACGGGAATATATACTGGGGAATAGACGTTATTTGTACTGCATGGTTGTTTACATTTGCATAAAAATAAGTTATAAAAGGCGATTGACTGGTTATCGAGAACACTGTAAAAGAGGAAAAAGAAATAACTGAACAGCCGTGCGATTCTGTAACCATTTCACCGTGAAAGCTTGTGTGAAGTGAGCGTGGAGTGAGCTGTCATTCGCTAGGGATTAACACTATTAAGTGCTCACTTCACTTATGATTTCACGGTGAGATTTTTACAGAATCGACCGGCAGGAATAGCCATATGCATAAAACCTGGCGTTATAAGCACAAGTAGGCAGCGATATTCAAGACGTGTATAAAATAGTGTACAAATTACTTTTAATAAAGAGTTTTCTCATTTATGTTTGCCAAGCGCACTCTTCAATAAAATTAAATTTTCCGCTGATGTAGTTCAAGTAAACTAACAAAATGAAATTTGTAATCAACATAAAAATATTTTGTGAAAAAAAAACTGCTTACAAAACAGGCCAGGGGCTCGTAACACTGAGCGTGCGGTAATGGGTCGTTGAGACCCGAGCGTGCCGAATGTTTACCGCCCCTGCGAAGTCCCATGTGCATGTTGCGATATTATCAAAATAGAGAAGTTTCACAACGACTTATGAATGGTTAGCAAACTCATATTCGAGTAAAATAACCATGGCATAAGTTTAGCAGATTTTTTTTTAGTTTGTAACGAATTATGTTGAAGCACCTTGTTACTGTCTGGAAAGGTAAAACGGTTGACCTCAACAACTCAACTGAAAATACAGTAAAATATACGCACTATAAACAAGCAAAAAAGAAAAATAAAAACTGTACAAACAAAGAGAAACTGGCGTAACACTCTGCCTGCAATAATGGGTCATCGAGTCCCGCTTGTGTACCAAACAGCTCCGGGCCGGAGCGATTCGAATAGTGCATAAATTGTTCAATACTAAGTTTGTGTCGCAACGGTCGTTACGATTTTAAGAGCAGTAAAGTTTTGCACATTTCTACCAGTAATAACTTCCACAACATTGTTTTAAGGAAAACAATTTCATTGTAGCAGAAAAAACCGTTTCTAGAGAAACTTGGGTTAGGGAAAATCCTGTGCTATTAAATTGATAATTCGGATTTAAATTACTTTACGCCTGCCTAATGTGTACCTTTTATATTATTTTTTTACCAATGCTGTACAAAGTAATCAGAAGTTTGGATAAATAACAGAGGCAGTAGCAAAACGTCTAAAAGACCAAGCATTTTCCACGCACGGTAGGACACCCTCAGGCTGGGTGAAGCGATGATCTTCGAAGGGTGGCTGGTAGCAGCTGGAAGAGAGTTGCCGTGTGCCGAGTTGAATGGCGTGCGAGGAGAGAGAGGAGATGGAGACGCCTATTCCCAGCAGTGGACTATAGTGGGCTGTCGATGCCCAAGCCTTTAGGACCGTACTGCATTCTGATTGTTACTAAAACAATGCAATATTGTCAGCACACTGTATGAAATCCTAAACTAATTTCGCACGTTACAAGCCATTCATTTCAATTTGTAAGGAAAGCATATTAAATCATAACGTAGGTAGGTACATGTATTCGCATGTTTACGTAGAAATGTTCCATTTAATATTTCCTGTGAGCACCGAGATGGAAATAGTTACAAACGAAGTACATATCATTCCTCCCAAATTGCAAGCTGCCTGGAAATGGACGCAATTCCCATATTGCAAATATGTCTGTACCGTTTATATGGACGGTAATAGCAGGATACATTATGTAGTGCATTTGTGCAATGAGTGTGTATCTAGGGTAACTACGTACTCTCAGGTTTTGATTTGCGTACCTAATACTGAATCAATAATTAGAAAAGATTTTAATTGTGTGAGTGTGTGTAGCTTCTACCTGTACTAAATAAGTATAACATACTCAAACAAAAATAAAACAATATTAAATACTAGTGATTCGCTCCGACATCGCACGGTTTTTACCACTTCACAAATCATCGTTTGTTTATTAAACGTAAGTTTTAATACAAATGTGTTGAACACATAAACCTTCCGGAGTGAATTCTCTAAATTATGGTGAAAACCAAATCAAAATCCGTTGTGTAGTTTAGAGTATACGAACAAGTCATATAACATACTACAAACAACCACAGTCTACCTATATCCTCTTTCGCAGTCGGCCAACGCGGGCGTTGACTCTGGCAAATAACCTACACTGTGTTAATACTATGCGTCAATACCCCAAGAAGCAAGATGCAAACAGCGATACGAAGATGCAAGTGAAACGTAACGCTGTACAAACAGTGCAACGTCAAACAAAGCGAGTGTAGCAGCACTCTGCAACGAACGCGAGCCTTTTGCTCAAAGTCAACAAGGACTGTTTGCAACAGAGATGAGCTGCAGCACTGTTATTAGTCTTTATTGTGGAATATTCTGGGACTGTGCTAGATAAATATGTGTCTGTCAGTTGTACTGAAGTCGAATATACACTGTGGGTAGGATAAGGTTAAGTTATGACCTTTTCGTGAGGTATGTTCACCAGAATAGAAGCAGAAACGCCAAATAAGATAGGGGAAAATACACAGTGGTTTTATTGAACACAATATCAGTGTATATTTAGATAGAAATTAACTAAAACTAAAATTGTATCGTTATGTTCAGTCTGGCAAAAGCATTTGTTGTAGGTACTTAATCAGCCAAATATTCGACTATGTGTTAAGAAGATCTTAGGGTGTTAGCATATATGACGGTGCGTCGCGTATCTTCGGTCGCGCAACGCCAGAACGGAATAGTAGATAATCAAACTTTCACACTTACACACTCAAATGACGATGCGTCGTTAGTGCATCGAGCGTACTAACGAAGTTACGCATGTTCCGTCAAATGTGTGACCACCCCTAGAAATACGTAGTCATGGCAAACTGCAGTTTCCCTATATTGAGGCATTGAGAGATCAATTATCATGTTAATCACAACTTCGGAAGTAAGTATGTTACAACAAAAACCACCAAAGTTACCGAATAAACACGAACTTCCTCCAAATATTTCAGAGATGATCGGTTCAGCAGAGATCGAACTCCTTAATCTGAACTAATTGAATTGTGGGAGTTATCGAAGTTCGTGCTGCCAACTAATTAGGCTTACTTAGTTAATTAACACTTTCATAACAGTAACTTATTTAATTAAGTGTTTAGGCCTGATTCTTGGAAGGGATTCGAAAAATGGGTTTTAGAAGCTACAGGGTAATAAGTGTTAATTAATATTATGTATAAGGCCCTTTGTACACAGCACGGTTTCTTTACAGTACGACTTATAAACCACGCCGTAGAAAAACGTGTCTGTCAACAAGCTTCCATACTGATCCATATAACACTGACGACTGTCTACACACGGCGAATAAACCTTAGTTTTTCACGTCAGAAATGTAGGGAAATTAGAGGTTTTTGACAGATTGTGACTGATCACACTGTGAACGAAGTGTTCTTAAAATTACGAGAATTACGAGAGTCATTATTATTCTTACGAACTATGAGGTTGCATAAATACATACTGGATGTTTTTTTTTCAGGCTCCAAATTTTTACAGGGTGATGGCAGGGTGAGGTTAAGGGTGGGGGGGGTTCGGCGGCTCATGAATATGAACAACTTTCACTATGGGACCAACTCTGAAATCACGAAAACAAAATCAGCTGTTTAATACAAAAGTTCAATAGCTACTTGATATGAAACAGCTGATTTTCTTTTCGTGGTCTCAGAGTTGGTTCCAGAGTGAAAGTTATTCATATTCAAAGAATTGGGCTATCAAATGCAACAACATTTTTTCTGATCCGACGGCAGTTCCAGAGGTTATACCCTACATACAAACAAACAAAATTTACCTCTTTATTGTATTAGTATGGATTGGGACACACTAAATTACCAACTCCACTCAACATTGCCAAAACGTTAGAGCTACATCATTTTTATCAGAGTTATTTCCGCTCCATAAAGTAAAATAAGCGTAAAACCAAAATCCCTTTAAATCCTTAATTTAAAAGGCTCCCAGTAATGCCGCCTCGGCCGCGTAAAATCATATTTACAAGATAGAATATTGAAAATCCATCGACACGGGCGGGTTCACTTTACATCTCTATCTGCGTTATGTACAAGCTTAGCGAGGAGCGCCCTCTCGCGGCAAAATGTCATAACACTTTCTACCTGTCATGTTCTATTTGAGTTTTGTTCAATCATAAGGAGGATTTGTTTCGTCTTGAGATTTGTATTATTTTAGTTATATCTCTTGGGAAATGAATATTGCCTAAGGCTCTCGGGACTTTAAAGTAATAAAGTTTATTGATTCATAAACAAGTGTTACAATATTCAGGTATGACACTGGATCCCGCACTAGGATACCACAGGCAGTGACAGGACAATTCTTCATAAGCCTTTATTAGGCCGTCTTTGAGCAGACGATAGAATAGAATATTTGTAACATAAAGATAAAATAACGCATGGAATCTCCGCAGGAATAGGTAGTTGTGTACAGACGCCAGCACATCAAGCTACCCGAAACTGTCAAATGTTCCCAATCAACTTTGAACCGTATGCTTTAGCGATAAAGTTGAAAATCTATTAAAGAAATTTGACAGATTGTAGTAGTTTGATGTGCTGGCGTCTGTATCTATAGTAACACACACATCTCGCCAGTTATGTTCAAGTCCCATGTAATAGGGGGCGCGCCTATTGCCACCAACCGAGCAGGAATTCAGACCCCGGGATGCTACTGAGAAGTTCCTGTTGGGAAAACCCAATAACACTGGCCGGCCCGGGACACGAACCCAGGACGTCGACAACATGCGGCTGCAGTTGCCTCTGCCGTTGACGCTTGTCGCTCGTGTGTAGGAGCATTTATACAGATCTTATTCATGAAATTATGTTCTTACATGTTTCGCCATATACTGGCATACAAATATTTAAACATATTCAACGTAAAACGATCAGTTGGTTCCTTTGAGGAATGCAGAGCTACATAGATATATGTGTAACGATATAGCGAAACAAAAATGAGCCTCTCAACGTGAATGAAACGTTTTTAATATATCTCAAAGGCAATGCAAATACGGACGTACTTACATCAAATATTACGTAAAAGCTTGGGATAAATGTCTAAACAATATGTGCTTCAAAAAGGTTAAGAGCCCTCTTACATTTATTTACTGAGTGCGCATCTTTTTTTTTATTTTGGCATCTCGCAGCTCAAATTACGAGTTTGTCTTCTGCTTAACCCGGCTTGCCTGTGGATGCCTCAATAAATTAAGGCCTTCAGCCAGGGCGAGCACATATAGCCGGTGCAGTAAAATATACAATATAATTTTTAGTATAATAAGCGAAAGAATACGCGGAAGCGGCGAGTTTCAATGCATAGATTTATATGGAACTGGCCTCGAAGGTAGCGGCGGCGCGGGGAACGACGTACGAGTGATGCGATTTTATTTTTTGTTTTCTATTGACCGACGCGAGTTTTTAAAATTTTGCGTCAAAAAGATGTTACCGTCGCTGTTTAGACATTTCGTTCGCAAACAAAGACGCTAATTTCTCATAAGACAACACTACGCCGCTCTAGCGCCGCGCGATCTGCCCGCTGGCTTCGAGAAATCGAGACCGGGTCTGCGTTGCCGCGCCGCTCCTCACGCCGCCGCCGCCACCCCGCGCCCGCTGTGTTCGTGTCCGTAGCCTTACGGCTGCATTTACGAATAAAGTACATAATAATATCTACCTACACTTCACCATTACGACAGTCCAAAGCCTGAGATTGTGATAGAATATGTTATCACCAGTTTATTAGAATACAATCGCCGGTACCTACTGCCAAATTATTATCAATGAGCCCAAGACGACACTAAAGGCACGGGCGGCGCGGAGGCGCTGCGTGGTGAGCATGGTTTTGTACGGACAACCAGGAAACAACAAGCATATAACTTTGTGATTTTTCATGATACACTCTTGGAATTTTGTACATGACATAGATTCTTTACATAAAAATACTGGACACGTGTTTCGTGTTTCGCATATACTAAAACGAATGTTGAACTTTTATTTTATTTATTAAATAATCCAAGTATCATGTTTTTTTTTTATTGATATTGTTGTGTGGCAGGAGACTCCGCTCTTCCATAACATTGCCGTGTTATACTTACACTAACTGTGAGTTACTATAAAATAATGTACATGTAAAAGATTATCTAGTTTTGATTTTGTTGTTAATGAATTAAAAATTAAAAAAAAATATATTAAAAAAGAATTGATTAGTGTACGGCAGTGTAGTATAGTATGATGTAATGTAGTGTGGTGTCTGTTGTGTAGTGTAGAGTGGTGTGTGCGTGTGTGATGTGTTGGGTGTGGTGTATTATATGTGATGAGTTTCGGCTACTCACCGTGTTCCAGAAGTGCCTCGGTTTCCTTCGTAGGTAAGTGGTTTTATCCAGTCTATTACACTTTTTTTACAGTCGCAGTAATTTTTATAGTATACGTTCACGTTTATTAATTCTGTTGTACAGTGTTGTGCCGAACGTTTACTAAATTGCCTGCTTGCAAATCTAGTTTTAGTTTGAGGAATTTGGGAAACTTAATCCTTTCTCCTTTTAGATTTTTGGGTATTATTATATGGTACATTTTATTGCTAATACTGCACCTAATCTTTATGATAAATCTTTCAAACATTTCTACCTAAAAAAATCATAACAGTTACAAATAAGTGTAATAATACAATCAGTGAATAATATATGATTCGTTTCGGGCAGTTATCGCGATCCATTTGTTTCGATAACGTTCGTACATAAGCAACACATACATTTGTATATAAAATATAGGCTCGACACGCTACATTAAATATTCGGCATTAATAGGTTAATTAACTAGATTGATGTTGCAGGTCTACAGTATATTTACTAGTGGAAATATTTATATGAATAATAAAATGTATGGGAGCTTCGGTAGTTTCAGAACGAGGTAACGTTTATCTTGTATACCGCGAAGGGGTAGGTAGAAGAAAGTAATCCACTGGTTCTCTAAAATATAGCTGAGAATTTTCTCATCAATACACGCATAAAACCAAGTCGCTTTTCGTGACTGTCTGTAGTGTGAACGCTTAGACCTTCTAAGCTGCACACTGGATTTTGTTGCAGTTTTCACAATAATTTAGATAATTTATTCCAGAAGATTTATCTGCATAATACATTCATATTTAACTTACATATAGTACAGAAATCTCGATGTTTTGACATGTCGTCACACCAGTACACAGCACCCGTGCGAGTCGCTAGTCTTGGGCGCGTCACTAGTCTTCAATAAAATTTTGTACGACCCAGGGCTATTTCTGTTCATGCAAAGTCAGAACCACCCTCAACAGTCACGTTGGCAACCCAAGAAACTTACAAACGAAACAGTTAATTGCGTAACACGCTTACAGTCACAATCTGAATCATTTTGCCGGATTGCTAATCCATTGCTTCAAAATGTTTGAAAAATGTGTCTGCTCAACAACGTAAATAACGCAATGAAAGTTGTTGAACTGTCAAAATGGAAGCCGCTGCTACTGTTAATGTGTTGCTCAATTACCGCGCAGGTATGTGTAGTAAAACGTTTATTATCAACAAGTAACCTAATTTTAGATACTTAGTAAAGAGGAGTTTACCCAACTTTCCCCAACATAAAGTTCATCTAAATATTAAGTAGGTGCACAACCTAAAGTTGTGTAGAGCAAACCAGCAGAAGAATAGGTATGTCGCATGCAAATATAAGTTAGTCATAAAATATATCCGAGAGCCGGTGAACACTAAAAGGCTAGTAATAAAATAATCTAATGCATGCAGCTTCCAAGGTAGGAGGGAATTGGAGGTAGAGTGCTACTGTGAGCGGGTTTTTGAACATGGAAATTCAAGAAAGAAGCATTTCATAAATACAGTAACTCACTCCTTTTTCCCATTGCGGTGGGCAGAAAGTACAGAACGTACCTTACATAATCCTTTTACTATGTTTGCGTGTATGCCATGGAATAATGTCCAATGAAAATGTTGTAAAACAGTTCCTAAGAAAAGTTCGATGGAAACCATCATAAGCTTAGAAGATGGAAATTATAAAAACTGTGATACAACATTTTTTTTGATCACTTCAAGTCGGGTGAGCCTTCGAAACTGTTAATTCCTTACATTTTTTTCGCGATAACTTACAGCAAATTGACTTTGACTACAGGTGTTTATCTAAAACTCTAACACTGCTACCCGGCACACTCCCCAGCCAATCTCCGCGCTTATAGCGTATGATTCGAATGCGCCCTATCGCCGCTGCAGCCCCGCAGTATATGAAATTAGTTTTTATGTCACACGACAGGATTTATATAACTACCCTCTCGCTGAGTCAGCAGTGGTCGGAACGAATTTTAGAATTTATTAGGGGGATTCTTGAAAGCCATTTTAGTTTTACATGAGGTTAATTTTGAGGGGATGAGGTATTGATGTATGGGTGTGCTTGCAGAATTTTAGTGCTCATTGGTGTGAACTATAAAAATCTATTAATATAAACTTTGCTGAAGACGTCAGGTCTATGTTAATCACGTTTTTAAATACTTTTACATGTGCAGTTTTTCGAATGTATCTGAAATAAGAAGAAATGAGAAGATTCGTAGGACAACCAAGGTAACAGATATAGCCCGAAGAATAGCCAAATTGAAGTGGCAGTGATGGGGCCGAAAGGTTCTGGAGTGGCGACCGCGTACCGGCAGACGTGGCGTTGGCCGCAAGAATCCGCAGAATGCGAGAAGTAAAAAACCGGTCAAAGTGGAGGAGCTTGGGGGAGGCCTATATCCAGCAGTGGACGTCTTTCAGCTGAATTGATGATGTACAGTTTTTCACAGCAGAGTTCTTTTTCATTGACATTAAAATGTGAACACTACCCGCACTTAGTGGACAGTAACATGGCATAGCAAAATGCCGATTATTATGCTGGATTCTAGCAAATATGCACAAATGAAACTGCAAAAGCACATTCCAATGACCAGCAAAAATAATTCTTCAAAAATCCTGTTACATCAATATCAACTCGTCCACATACACGACACACGCAGCATCATCATCATCATTTGCCAGCCTTTTCCCGACTATGTTGGGGTCGGCTTCCAGTCTAACCGGATGCAGCTGAGTACCAGTACTTTACATGGAGCGACTGCCTATCTGACTTCCACAAACCAGTTACTGGGTCATACGATACTCCTAGGTATGACTGGTTGTCAGAGTTTCGGGCTTCTGACTAACAGACGTCTCCTGGGTAACGACTGTCAGAGATCTACGACTGACAGCCGGGACCAACGGCTTAACGTGCTTTCCGAGGCACGGAAAGGATTAATCATTTTTTTTTTTGTAATTGATCACGCAGCAATTACAAAAAAAAATGTATTAAGTTTTACCCACAAAGCCTGCAGTGGTGGGGCAAGATACTGAAACAGTTATAGATAACACACAAGCACTGAGCAACAGTTCAATTAACTGGACGTGTCCCGCTGGGCAGCTGGTCATGCGCCGCGAGTGCCGGGAATTATGATCAAACATATTGGTCTAGAGGCAGGTTGCTGTAAGTGTAAACGAAAGAATTCAATTTGCAAGTAAAATAAAGTTTAGTTAGCTGCCGAAAATGGACATGGGAATAGAATTTGTAACGAAATATTTTGAGACGGGAAATGTCGTTGTATAATTCAGGAAAATTTTCAAACCAGCTTGAATTCAAATAAATATCATGCCGTCACTTCGAAGTTATTTTGCAGAAACAGAAATAAGTATAAGAATATGTCCGTTAAGTGTACGAGTAAATTAAGATTTAGGGATATGTTTGGCAGTGCTTCAATTGAGCATTACTTAGAACCCTTTAAAGTTAAGGTTCGCGAGCACATTCGCAAGGAGCTGGCAGTATAGTCACAACGCTAATGTCTTCTCATTGTTTGTCTTATTTGTTTTTAGTACATTCATGTATTTATGTATATTTATTTGTGCTTATATTTACATGTAATTAGTTATATATTATATTTATAGTTTTAATAGGTTTATGCGTAACTTTATATTTAAAATATTTATTCCTCAATTCTCACGATTGCACCTACTACTGTTTGTCTCTGCATCACCCAAAGGTTGACTGATAGAAAATGCCTATGGCATTAAGTCCACCTCTCTAAATTTTTTTTTTATTTACTTATTTAAATGCCTTAAAACTATCATTACAGGTCTAAACCTAATGCGATAGCCAAGTCACGCACACATAATTAAAAATAAATATCATTGTTTATAACATATTGTGAACAATAGTACTTTTGCGAATTCACCCCAGTGACATGTAAATATATCAATTTCGACCTGAATATAATTGATGATGCGAATTGCTCGAGTCAGAGGGGTTTTGGCCAGCAAGTTGGTCCTGGCTGATGGTACGACCAGCAGCGGCGGGGGCCGTCGTCGCCGTCGTCGTATGTGCTTGAAGTATTAAATAAATAAACATGCATAGTTAGTACTTATAGATTCTCCATGTGGTTTTTTATACAAAAGGAAAGATGGGATAAGTAAGCTCCACTCTAAAGGGCTCACGACAAATTGATAGATCGATGTCTTCGACGTAAGTTGTTGTAAGCCACAAAATTCAGTATGTGAATATAGTTAGTAATACTTTATTACTAAAGACATTCACATACTAATAATACTATTATTTAGTAATACTTTATTACTAACTATATTCTCATACAGAATTTTATAAAAAATAATTTTAAAGTGCAGTTTTTATTGCCACTAGCATCTTTGAAACGCTCTCCTGTAAAATTACTGTTTATTGATTACAACAACTTAATAAGGCATCGAGACAATCTATTATTAAAGTTTTATCTAACACTAGCTTCTGCCCGCGACTTCGTCTGCGTTAACTTTCGACACCGACCTACCGCGTCTCGGCCTATCGCCCACCCGCGCTATTACTTCATTTTCTGACTTTTTTTCTTCTTTTTGCTCTGCTCCTAAGGCTCAGCATGTTACATAGCCTCCCTCCAGGATTAGGCTATCAAATGCAGAAATAGTTTTTCAAATCCGACTTACAGAAATTAGCGCGTTCAAACAAAAAAACTCTTTAGCACATCAAGTTACTACAATCTGTCAAATTTATTTGATACATTTTCAACTTTATCACTAAAATATAAGGTTCAAAGTTGATTGGGAAAGTTTGACAATTTCGGGTAGCTTGATGTGTATTGCCAATAAAACAACGGATATCATCGATCTCCAGTGTAAAAATTAAAACCTGAAAATGAAACGCCCGTTTAAAATGATGATCGCTCATATTGATCTGACAATGTAATGAAAACAGGATCAGCTGCTTGTTATTCTGCGCAAGTTAGGAGGGAGGCTGGAGAGGTCGTTTACCTCACTTGTGTTGTTTCGCGGCCGGAGGGCGGCAAATATCGGTCTGTTTCCGCAACAAACGTTATCAAAACAGGTAGCTTTGATTGATTTATAAGTATTCTGTTTGTTTTGTATTTTGTTGACATTGTCAGACTTTGCGAGATTCGTGTTTTCGCCATATTTGTCAAAATATTTAGAGTATTTTCTGCGTGAAGTAGGTATTCAGAAGGCCTGTAAATTGCTTTTATTTGAATTGAGGAGCTTGCTCGTAAAAGCTGTCATAACGTAAATCGTAATCTGAATTTCAAACCAATGCCCGACATGAAAAGTTAACGAGGTAATACAACTTTACAAGGATCGGTCTTAAAGGAGAATGCAAAAGTTCTGATTTGAGGGCTTCCTGCGAAAGCCAGAATCTATAACACTAATGCGAACCAGAAATTACCAAATCGAATTATCGAAACAAAACGAATTATTGTCGAAAGTTCGATGGGTTAACTTTAGTATCAGAGGAAGTACGGAAGGATCAGTTCCCAGGGGCAAAATCCCCTGTACGTTCCCTCCCCTACACGTAGCTCACTGACGTGTGAAAATTCCAATTACAGTTTTGTTGTCTTGTGCAACATAATGACGGACTGTTTGTTCGTGCTTATTTTGAACCTAATTGCTTATGTTACAAGGATGTCCTACGTTCGTTAAATAAGATGATAGTGAATTGCCATCGTTATTGCAATATTTGCTACAACTGCAGTTGGAATTATTTCCCAGCATTTTCAAGTGCAGTTGTAGCATAGCAGTGTTCTCTTAAAGTATCACTTCGATGGTTTGTAATATTTTAAAGCACTAATTAAGAATCTTTTTATGATTACAAAATACCCACAATAGTGATCAAAATTACTTTGAACTAAGCCTTGCTTTGCTAACTGCAAAGAAAGCTAATGGCATATTGAGAAGGTGAAGTTGGAACGAGCTGAGTAGATGAAATATTCATCGGTGACCATCAGCAACTAACGACCCATGCAGTTCGATAGTGAAAATGTAGGATGTTGTCTACAGAACTGTAAAACACAATATTTCAAAATCCAGTTGTTTTAGCTCACATACGCATGTCAGTGAAGTATGCTTGCCAAATCTCTGGCTGTCACAGAGTTGGCAGGTGACTCCTACAGGCTGACTGTCTAAGCCCTAGACTACACGGCACACAGATTTGTATAACGAAGCCCGACAACTGCCCGGCAAGCTGTCCTGTGCCTTGCAATTACAGAGCTGTGAAGCTTTCGTGACGAGTTTTTAGAGTCATATGGTTTTTGGGTACAGAACAATTTGAGTTAAAGGTTTCTCTCCATTTACATTTGTGACAGCCGAATGTTGCAAAATACTCATTACTTATTCATCATTTATTAATTCTTACTCATTTACTAAAGTATAAAATTCTATAACTACTTGAGACTACAGCCTAGATAAAGTATATATTCGATCGCTCATAAATCTTATTGTAGGTACACTGGAAACTCGATTACCGGACTAATTGTTGTCGTTAGGGATTCGGATAACCGAAAATCCAGATAATTGAATGTATGAAGAAAAGCGGGTTTTGTGCATATGTAGTACATACATAATGTTATGTGTTTATTAAAAACAACAAATACATATCAACGAAAATGAAGGTTTATTAAAAAAATAGTAAGATACATTTTTCAACATACGATGTATGCACTTCTGCCGCCGTAGGTAAAAGGGGCGCATCTGAGGAAAGGGAATAGAGAAAAATGAGCCTTAATGGATGCGCCTTTTTTGTTTAGTGAGGTTTATTTTTCTTTACATTTTTTATCAATGTTCGTCCTTTTCGCTTACTGCGGCAGACTTATTGGTCGTGGTTGGTCTTGGTTGATAGTCCGGATAATCGAACTCGAATCCGTATAACTGAGGGCAGGATAATCGAGTTTCTACTGTACCTGTTTTTAATAAAAAACGTAAAATGTTAGCTTAACCAGACTATTCCAATTATTAATAGAATATCTCGTCCAATATTGTTTTACTCAAATTACAATCACTTTTAATCATCCTTTAATTTATCAACAACTGATTTTTTTTAATTCTTCAGTACTTCATTAATTGCACAGTTCGTCACAATGTGACCTTCGTTGTGATTTACTTTAAAGCCATTTTTTTAATTTTGTGTCTAAAGTACTGTTCACTGCTTCTTCGCATTGTATATCGACTTGAACTCTAGAAACTGTTTACTAGATTTTTCTATGAAATTGAAAAAATTTTGAACCGTCTTGAACCTAATTATGTTAAAAATATTTTTCTTATTAGAGTTCAATCTATATTTTTAAAAGTCCCACCAGATTTCGAACAATATCGTCTTCAATGCATTAAAACACCAATTTTTACGAGACATTTCCGCAAAAAAGATTAAAACAACATATAAACACGAGTAAAGTACCAATTAATCATCAACCGCTGAACCGCTCTCGCAACAGACGTTAGTTAGACCAAAAATATAGACAGAAACCACAAAGTGCACATCAATGAAACCGCAAATAGTGCGGAATTCATCGCAATTACCGCGGGAGGGAACAGTCCAGCATCCAGGCTATTAGTGTCATAATAAATTGGATAGCAGACTACAGTGAATAATTAAGCCTAACGGAGTTACTTTCCATGTTAGTCGCACGACTTTTTAAACGCTTGCATATTTTAGACGCAATTTGGGCGGGAAATGAAATGGACGGCCTGTGGAAGTTTTTTTATTTAAAAAGACATGGAAATTTTTATTAAATATAATGAGTAATAGTAAACTGTGTGTAATAATGTGTTAATGGACTTAATGTGTCATTTTTAGCTAGATAATACCTAATAAAGGCTTACAACTTAAAGTTTGTTACAATTAGAATAGAAAAGAATACTCTTTATTAAGTAGGTACACCATTGAAATTACAGATATGAATGAAATATATTTTAAATAGGGTGACACAATGGGCGGCCTTATGGCTGAAAGCGACCTTTAAAAGACAACCAAGGATAATTAAAGGAAAGTGAACATAAAACTAAATCTGATAACTCAATTATGTGAACTAAGCAGCACTAAATGGCCACAACGGTAACGACTACCTATAATCGCCCATACAGAGTCAGTGAACTAATGTAATGATGATCGACGCTCTTGCTGCCTCCTTTTTTGTCTGAAGAAAGGCCTTTGCCCTGGTAAAGAACGATTACTCATTTATAAATAGGACAATGACCCCATGTCTTCTGCCTACTTTTAGATAGAATTTGACGAGAAAAATATCGATGTAGATAAAAGGAACGTTTAATATTCATCTAGAAATAAATTTTAATTAAAACCTTTTTAACGTTATTTGCTAGGAATATTCAAAAAGAATTACCAAGTCTAATTACTTGATTAGGTAGGTAACGGAATAATATTATGAAGAAATATATTATTATTTGATCAAATAATGAGGAATATAATTGGGCATGGGTTGACATAAGTCGTAGGAGGCGACGTGACTGGCTCAGGTCGATTGGTATTCTCTTGCTCCGAATATTACGAAAATATTTATCTTAGAAGTTAATAATAATATATACAGGGTGACTGGATCTGGACCCGCCATAGCAAATTCGCACATAGAGGAGGTCATTTACTAATTATTGAACCTTACTTTCCCCAGCTTAAAGTTTTATAGTTTGGGAAATATGTAAATTTTTATACTTTATTGAGATTTTTCCAAAATTTGTTCTTTAAGCATTCATAACGTATTTTTTGCATTATTTTAGTAGTTTATTTATTATTTATACTTTATTGATATCCGTTTTATGAAATATTCGATATCGCCGGTCGTGTTTCTGTTTTAGTAAAGCAAAACAACAGTCTACCGATGTATAGTTTAATCTTGATGTCTCTCTCTCTACTCAAAATTCCAAAGCTACTGTATGCAGGTACTTATCAAAAAACTCTTTAATTCTTTAAAAACGTTTTTTTTTTTAATTCTATTTATTAAATAAAATAGACAGCCGTCTGACTGCTAATATCGTGCTCACAAATATAATCATTTAGTGGTCTGACATGCAATAATACATATTCCCACGACAGTAATACAGACATAGATCACATTGAAATAGACGGTTCGTACTCAGGCATTCATAAATATCCAATGTTTTAGGCTAGTAGACAGATGATGCCAGGCTGTCCCTTCTAATTTCTTTTTTATTTCGATCAGCATGTTACAATTCCCAAACGGTCTTATTTATGTTACATGGGAATTAAATAGAACTGGCCAAATGTTATAGGTACAGCTCTGTCCAACCCTTATAGAAACACAGGCGTGATGATATGTGCGTTCTCATTTGTGATAAACAAAATAAAATAAGGCTAGTTGATTTTTTTCAGTGTAGAAGATAAAAATACTGAAAACGATAGACAAGTACGCACCACAATTCACAGTAAATTCAATCATTTTACAATATCCTATTGCTCAGTAGAAATGCTTATTTTCTGTCCACATTGTTATTCTATTTTAATCACAAAGAAAGCTCGCGATCCTAACGACCCGCGGCATAGACGCGACAGCTAACAAATAAGAAAATAAAAGAAACAGAACAATGGGAAATAGTGACAAAAGTGGAAATAGTAATAAAACGGGATAGTCGCAGCAATATTCCGAGCACAAAACCTTCTGTAAAAATGTATTGATAAAGCCTACACATGAGACCAAAGAAACAATATTGTTTTCATGCACAATAAGACTAAGATTTTTTTTTTTTGATTTGTCAAACGAGAAATTTTGAATAAGTATTCTTCTTGCCTTGTTTTGTTTGTTTTTATTCGTATCACTAGGCGGATCAGAAACTTTATGTAACTTGTTTTGTTACACAGCAGTTTATTATTGTTTCTTCCAGGGCAAAGGCTCTTTCCAATTCACCTTTCTCTCTTTATAAATCCCTTGGGTCTATCCAATAAGCTGACCGATTTATACCATTAACACTTTTAGAAGAACCTGTGCAACTTTTCCACAAGCAAATGAAAAAGTTGTAGATTGGAGTAAGAGAACCATTTCCACTAACATATACAAGGTGGCCAAAAAGTTTGGATCAAACAAAATAGGGAGATAAAGTAGGTCATTTCCAACAAAAAATCTTTCTACAGCATGGCCATAATTCAATTGCCCTACAAGTTATGAATATTTTTGTTTTCTTTAAATAAAATATCGAGTTCTTTTACAGTTAAGACTAATTACAAGAAAATTTTATATAAAACAATAAAACAAACGGTGTTGTATTATTACTAGATAATGTATCAGCACTACAAATGTTCTTTTGCGGCTTTTTTTTAATTATTGGCAAAAAATAATTGCTCTTGGTAACCCCAAGAGCAATTATTTTTTTTCAAAAATTTTGAATCGCTACCTAAAATAATTTCTCACTTTAAAAGCACACTGTGAGACAATTGAATTATGGCCATGATGTAGAAAGTTTTTTTGTTGGAAATGACTTACTTTATCTCCCTATTCCGTTTGATCCACGACTTTTTGGCCACCTGTTTTTAGGTACATTTAACTACGAAGCGCGTCCACGTTACCGGTCTATACATGTAATAGTCGGCAATTCGATCACCAGTCAGTGTATTTGCTCTGTGTCGTACACTCAGTGGTCACAGTTACATATTAAACTGTGCCGATGGTATCAGAATCTGTTACAAGTTTGTTTCCTAGTCTAGACTAATTGAGAGATGACAGATTTATCCTGTTATACCACAAAATAGGGAATTTACAGAATCACTAGAACCACAGCATGATATTTGTGTAATTAATTGTGCTTATAATAAAAATAATTCGAAAAATATTTTTTGTGTTCATTCAAATAACACCTCTTTTCCCACAGGCATCTGTGGGAAAGCAGGTATTATTAAAAAATAAATGTAAGTACACTGACTAACAACATCGCAAATACATATAGAAGGGCGAGGTATAGTTCACTTTCTGAAGCTCATTTCAAACAGTAAACTTTGCCGATCGCCGTCCAATGTTGAACATAAGTCTAACAACCCCTCAAATTGCCCCATAGCGTTATAATAGACAGCAATTCAATTAGCAGCCTTTATATTTGCGATGTTGTTACTCAGTCTACTCAGATTTATATTTACTGATGGACGAAGCAGAGTGACAGTGAGTGTACTTACTGGTAAATAAATAAATGTCCGAGCTAAAGCCAATAGGTGAGGCGCTAAGTAAACAGACACGCGGTTGTGTCCAATGTATGTTGTTTGTCCAGCGTAATTCCTGTATAATTTTTTATGTTACAAAAATAATAAAACACTAGCCTATTACTGTCCCACTGTAGGGCAAAGGTCTCTTCTCGAGAAGGCACGCATTGATCACCACGCTTGCTCAAGACGGGCTGGCGATTTATACGATTTATTTAGAGACTTATATTTACCATATTGATATAAATACACATTCTCACTAGTCATATGCTCAATGCCTTTCACTCACCCACACACACCCCACACATTCACATACACAACACACATACATCCTGACACACACAAAATTCCAGTTTTACACGCACACTTTGTTTAACTTTTAAATGTAACCCGTAATAGATTTAAGTTTTTTTTTATTTGTATAAAAATGGTAAAATAGAAATAAACAAGTACATATAAAGTACTAATAATGCATGGAAGAGCGGAGTCCCCTAATACAGGCTGTATACGCTTAAAAGGACGCTCCCATCACCACTGATGTAACACGAAAACTTGTTAATTCCAATAAACCTTTTTCATTCATTTTCATTTTCATAAGTCCAGGTATCATTACGACTTTTGTTGTGCTATTTCGTACCTATTTTACTTTTGAAAGTAACCCTCTAGTATCCCCTTATAAGTTTTATTTAGAACAAGCAGCTCTATAAGTTTCACTCACAAATGAAGATTTAAGTGTACTAGACGAACAGGTAGTTTGGTTTAGTAAGACTGCTAGCCAAAGCCAAGAAATTAGTTAAGGTTAAGTAAAAGGCACAAACTTATACACAAAACCTTTCACTAATATATCTGTGTCACTGTCAGTTTCCAACGTTCGCACCACGAAATAAATATAACAGGGTCTCACCTAGACGAAATTCGACGCATCTCTACACACCATAAAAAATCGCACCCATTTCTCATCGCTGTCTTCAAATGGTTCAACCTATCAACTATCCTCTGTCCCTTTCACACACCTTTCTTGAAGGGTGTCTAAATCTACAAACTATTTTACGATTGAATTTAAACCTTATCTCCTTAGCTGCAGGGTTGATAATAGTAGGAGAGTCGAATGAGGTGTGTAAATCCCTTGTGGTTGTAGGATGATTGATCAAGTTTGCATTGACGAAGTAGCGATTCATTTTATCAGAACAGTTTATAGGGTTCATACACTTTGATCGATTAAAACATTTTGCAGCAAGTTTTTCGACGATAAATAAAAAAAATTGGAAATTGATTGAACAGTGTGAAGTATCGCGACAGTTTGTTTTTATTATAATTTGATGAAATATGTGTTTTCGAGCAAACACTATCTAACATTCACATTCTGACGGTAGACAGCAAATCGGCCACACGCATACACTTCGCGACACGGTGAACGACTAATTACCTCACTAAGATCCTCAAAGTTTCCAACACCTAAACAAAATGTTTCAATGCAAGCGTTGCCAAGTTGAGAGTAGGGACGGCGCTAAATGCGTGGGATGCCTGGGACAGTTTGACTTTCCCTGTGCTGGCATAACTGAAGGAGGATGGAGGAAGTTGGGGGATCGCAAGAACACATGGAAGTGCAGTAATTGTAAATCCTCGGCAGTATCTAGCCCTCGCCCCCCAGCTGAAGCAGCAGCTAGGCCCGTAACAGCTGATATGGAATCAATTATGTCAGAACTGAAGGCCCTCTCAGCCCAGATGGAGAACTTACCTGCTATAATGGAGAACATGAAAGCTATCCAATCAGAACTGGCGGAGCTCAAGTCGATCAGATCGGAGTATTCGACTCTTAGGACAGATGTGGAGTTTCTGGACCATTCGATGGAAACATTAGCCAACAAGGTATCGGGATTGGAGAGTGAAGTTGTCTGCCTTAAGAAAACTAAGGAGGACGTGGCAGCGTTACAAGATAGATGCTCCAAAATTGAAGATCTACATCGTGAAGCTGAGCAGAGATCAAGAATGAACAACTTAGAAATTAAGGGTGTTCCAACAACCAACTCAGAAAATCTATACGCAATCATCGGCAAGATAGGAGATATTATTGGATGCAGTATCCCTAAAGAACAGATCAACTTTATAGCGAGAGTACCGATGCGAAACAACGAACAGAATAAAAATATTATTTGCTCAGTTCATAATAGATACCTCAAAAATGATTTCGTGGCTGCAGCAAAAAAACAGAAATCATCTATAACTGCAAGCAAGTTGGGTCTGCAGTCCGACAGTGTCATCTACGTCAATGATCATCTAACTTTTGAGAACAAAGTGCTGTTAAACAAAACGAAAAAACTGGCAAAAGAACGTGGTTTTTTATACACTTGGGTAGTGGGTTGCAAAATTCTTATAAAGAAAAATACTACTTCTCCAACCCATCACATAAAAACAGAACTGGACTTAAGGAAGTTTTTAAACTGAAAAGGTTTTGTCAATTTTATAATGTCTCGTTCTTGTGTACTCGCAAGCACTTCGCTAATAGTTTGAGAAACACTGGTGCCATTTTTTTATACACATTCCGTTACCGCTGCCCTTTTGTTCTCTTATCGCTCGGTGTTGACCACAGCTATTACTCTATTGAATCCTATTTGCATGAACCTATGGTTGTAATCAGCTTGATCTCGATCTTTTTTTTAATGTATTATAATTTAACTTTTTGCTTTAAACTGAATGTACCTCACATAACAATTTCTATTGAAGCACTAATACGTAATCTTTCTATTTGCGATGTCACCGATTAGTGTGTTTTACCAAAATGTTCGGGGATTGCGTACAAAAACGTTAATGTTTTATCGTAATGTGTGTGTAAATTTGTACGATATCATTTGCTTAACTGAGACCTGGCTCATTGAGGGTATTAAAGACAGTGAATTGTTCGACGATCGTTACATAGTCTGGAGGCGCGATAGAAATTATTCTAGCACGAAACAAACGTTAGGGGGTGGTGTGCTTATTGCAGTGCGACGCGAACTTATCAGTGATCTCCGCAGTGAATGGTTTTCATCTGCCGAAGACTTGTGGATTACCCTCACCCTTCACAGGAAGAGACCGCGAGTATCGTATAAAATGCATATTTGTGTAGTGTACATCTGCAATCAAAATCTTGGCCACTCCCAAGCAGGTCAGTTAACATTTTTTTCTAATAACTTAGCAGATATTGTTCAGAAGCATCCCGCTGATAAATTTTTAGTTCTTGGCGACTTTAACCTTCCAAATATAAATTGGGAGCCAGACGATGATGGTCAGTCTGTTTGCCCTAGTAACATCCAAGGTCACGTTCAGGTCAATTTGTTTGACAATCTTACCGTCTGTAATCTCTCGCAATACAATTCACACGTAAATGTCAACAATAAAATACTAGATCTAGTTTTATCTAATAGCGAGGTTTCAGTAGCAAGTTGCGCTGATCCCCTGGTGCCGGAAGATCCACATCATAGGGCTCTCTGTGTGTCTGCTGATTTTGTGGAACTTCATACTCTTCCTGCGCGACCTCGTATAAAATTCTTATATCGGTCGGCAGATTATACGGCCATTAATCACCGGCTGAGCCAGATCGACTGGCACAAGGAAGTGACTACTGGGACACTCGAGGATGCCGTGACATTTTTCTATGACACTCTCAAGGAACTACGTGATTCTTTTGTACCTATTAAGACGGTTTTTCCAAGCAGCAGATACCCTATCTGGTTCAAGCAACCTCTTATAAAAATTTTAAAAGAAAAAGCGAAGTACACACGCAAAATTTAAGAGATACGGAAATCTGTCTGATCATGAGTCCTTTGTTTTGCTCCGACAGCGTGCCAAGGAAGTTGAAAGCGACATGTTTAGCTGCTATATTACAAAAATTGAAGAAGACATATTTAAGACCCCCAAAGCGTTTTGGTCGTACGTTAAATCAAAAAAACAAAGTAATGCTTATCCTTCCTTACTTAAATATAGAAATAACACTTCAAGTATAGGTGAGGATATCTGCAACATGTTTGGCGACTACTTTTATTCTAATTTTCTCAGTTCTGCTAGTAATACCAACGGTGTCGACTATATTTCTAATAACCACGCGCAGGGTTCAAACATGCATTTGAGCGACATTATTTCGGACATACATTCAGTTGAAATTTCTGAACTAGAAGTGTTCAATCTACTAAAAGGAGTTGACCTAACAAAATCTGCAGGACCAGACAATATTCCGCCAGTTTTTATACTCAACTGTGCCGAAAGTCTGACTCCTCCTCTTTCACTTCTGTTCAGGCGGTCCCTGACATTGGGTGAGGTACCTGCAATTTGGAAGTCTGCTCTAATCACTCCGATCCACAAAAAAGGGCCTAGAGACCTCGTGGAGAACTACAGGCCCATATCAAAACTTTGCATCTTCGCTAAAATCCTTGAAAAAATTATCCACAAGCAGCTTTACGCTAGTCTTAAACTCAGTATCAGTGACCGCCAACATGGTTTCCTGCGAGGTCGGTCTACAACCACTAATCTCATTTTATGTGGTGACTACTTGACTGAGTGTATGGCTCATCGCACACAAGTAGATGTAATCTACACAGATTACAGCAAATGTTTTGATCGTTTGGACCATGCTATACTTCTGCGTAAGCTATTGGCTATAGGTATCAGTGGAAATCTCTTCAGATGGTTCTCATCGTATGTGGCCAACAGATGTCAAACTGTTGTTCTTAATGGATACACATCGAGAAGTATGATTATCCCCTCAGGGATTCCACAGGGATCGCTGTTGGGACCTTTGTTATTCAACATCTTCATCAATGACGTCTCTTCATGTTTCTCAAACGCCAAAGTTCTTTTGTTTGCGGACGACATGAAGATTCTAAGTGAAATCAGAACTTATGAAGATGCTGAACGTCTCCAACGTGATCTGGATAGATTTCAAGAGTACTGTTTGACCAACCGCTTGGATATAAATGTCTCAAAATGTTATACATGTACCTTTACTCGTAAACCTAAACCTATTCTATACGACTACAAACTAGTCGACACATCAATAGCCAGAGTTAATACCATTAGAGACTTAGGCGTCACTTTTGATTCAAAACTTCTTTTTGACACACACATCGATAATATTATTAAAAAAGCCTCTAAGGCACTAGGCTTCATCTTGAGGATATCAGCCGATTTTAAAAACATTAAAACACTCAAAATTCTATACTGTGCTTTTGTACGCAGTCATCTCGAATATTGCTCACCAGTATGGAATCCAATTTACAACACATACGTCAATCGCATCGAAAATATTCAAAAGAGATTCTTGAGGTACATTCAGTATAAGTCTAAAACATATTTACCTAATTATTACAGCCGCTGCAGGAGGTTTCACATTCTTCCACTAATTGAGCGGAGAAAAATTGCCGATATGGCATTCCTGTTCAATTTGGCTAATGGTTCAACTGACTGTACTGAACTGATGAACAAAATTGGGCTGCGTGTTCCATCCTTCACCTTAAGGAACCATCAACCTCTGTATGTTCCCTCTGTGCGGTGCATTTATCGACAAAACTCTTATATGATAAGAGCTAGCAGAGCATACAATTCGATATGCCAGAGTGTCGATGATCTCGATTTATTTTCCACCAGTGTTCCGAAACTAAAAAAAACGTTATGCAAAAACTTCTTTGGTCTTAGTTAGACTTGTTTAGTCTTTTCTTAATTCTCTACGTGTTACTTTCTCTTGCCTGTCTACTGTTTCTTGTACTACCCTAATATTGTCTGTGAAAACTTTTAATTGGCCTTCTTTCACTAACTGTCAACTATCTGTATCCTAGCTGTAAGTTTTCTTAAGTAATAAAATAAAATAAAATAAAATAAACAGATATAAACACAAAAAGTAACCGCAAGTATTTGATAATCTATTATATTTTATATATAAAAAAAGTCTGGTTAGTTACACCATTTATAGTTACGCGATTTTTATGATAATTGATTTCTTGGATTTGTCTCCGCCCCGAGCAGAACAACTATTAAAATATGGGAAAAATTCACGAAAAATTAAAAAAAAACAACATCTATTGATTCCGAGGCGATAGGAAGTTCGCTGGGTCGGCTAGTAGTAGGCGAGGTAGACGAGGAGTAATAGGCATATGTTTTTACAAACTGACGCAATAACAGTGGCAAGCCATTTTATTTAATAACTAGGTATAAGTGTTCACGAATTCGGGCTGTATGATACAAAAACAGTTAGTGAGAGCCTAACATTAGACAGTTATGACATTAAATATAACAACCGACCTGTCCACCTGTCCACCTGTCCACTGCGGCGGAAGAAAAATGTAGGTGTAAATGAATCTACCCACGAGTATGCCCAGCAGTGGGTGAAGTCGGGCTGTGGATGATGAAGATACAAAATATGAACTAATGGAAACAGATACTTTGAAGGGCAATTCCCGTAATTAAAAACGTTCAAAATCTAGTCGCAATATCATCTCAGCGACAATCAACGTCAAAAACTTGACAAAAATGTAGGGATTTTAGAGGTATTTTTGACAGATTGAGACTGAGATCAGACTGAACGTTCGTATAATTACGAGAATTGCCGCTCAGTCTTTGAAAACTGGAACCAAGAGTTAACTGTGCCAAGTATCGGTAGTCACCAAAGCACATAACATAACCATCACACCACATCTTCAACATAACATGACACAAACATTATTCGCTTGTAGATCCGTACCATCCCCCAAAGGAAATTAATTAATAAGTGCGAATGGGACACAAACAGACTCCGGTACGATTAGGAGAGAGACAAAAGATGCATGTTTTATTTATAAAGGCGTAATGATGGCGGCGGTGACATCAAAGGTGAGAAATAAAAGGAATTATTCATAGAGTAACAACGCCGCGGAGGGGAGCGTTTTATTATGATACACTTTATAGCTAATAATAAATATTATTTAATGAATTTTTTTGGCGTCTCATGTCGAAAAAAGGCAATGATAGGGCAGATTAATTGTAATAAAAAACAGTTTATTTTGTCAAGTAATTTTTGTTTCTCTAAAAATATTTTTGATAACTTTGCTTTTTTTATAGCTTTTAAGAAATAAATCTGTGTGTGCCCGACAATGATGTATTGCGAAGGCGACAGCCGCGTCTATTGGCGGTGCCCAGTAGTAGGACCAATCTACTGGGTAAAGCTCCTATGCGCACCTTGCGTGTACTTAATGACGTAGCAGACGGGATAGCTCTTCTTACTTGTTCTCCGAGAGAGTTCACAAAAACCACGATGTACATTATACGTTATGGCGAATAATAAAACTCTAATTGTGGCCACATTATTGAATTAGGAAATTCCTGTAATAGTGATGTTGAATTAATAAATAGATAAATAATAAATAAATTATCGGACCAATACCAAAAGCAACTTTAAACTAGAGTTGCATAATCAGCCATTTATGTTCCCACCGCTGGGAGACGGCCCTCCTCTCCGTGGAAGAGAGCGTGTCGTAATCCATCACGCGGCCCCAGTGCTTGCTGGTAGGTGTCACATGTCCTCGAATTTTTGGTTCTAGGACATGCCGGTTTCCTCACGATGTTTTCCTTCACCGTTTTGAGAGCAGTGGTGATGATAAATGATTTATTTTCTGTAAGTAGGTTTGTACAAACACTTTTACATGTCAATCATATTTATTTAAACTAGATGAGGTCGGCGTTTCCTATCTGACTACTCTGAGAAGAAAGGCCGAAACAAACTCAGAGGTCACAGTCTCTTTTAAAGTCCAGACATAATCTTAGTCAGATCATGTGAAGACCATGTAGATTGGTGTCTGAAATGGTCTTTTGAGTAAAGAACCACACAGATTGAGCGGACCTGTCCAGGAAGTGCACTGAGTACTGTACATCGATGAAATAATTTACACAAAGTAAAGCGCCTGTCTGGGTTCAAACCTACGACTCATAAGTCGCGGCCGTTACCACTGGACCACCAATACTCTTTCTCTCTCTCCTAGGTTTAGTCAACTCTAGAGTCTTAGAGTCGATAAGAGCCTAAACCTTAATGGTTTAAGGTGTTGTCTCTTTCAGATATAGCAGCATATTTCACCGAATTTAACGCTCATCTCTTAATACGTTAGATATATTTATCTTTTTAGCTGTAATCGAATAACGATAGCTAGTCTCCCAGAGGTCCCTCCCCCAAGTCTATCGAAGGGTGATCGGGTGACAAAACCTGCCACGCTCGACGTGCTCCACACAAAGTTAAATTGTTTCGGAAACGAACAATCTTATCAGAAGAAAAGATTGCGTTGGAGAAAAACCGAGTTAAACTTTTTTATTATCTTTTTTATCATTATTTTCTAAAAAAAAAACTATGCAAAGATACTTGAAACTTACCGAAATAACTTCACTGGTCGACCTCTGGATAACCTGAAGCCATAACAAATAAAACATGTTAAAACAAATTTTTATTTTCTATTTCGGTAAAGTTGTTTTGTTATATAAAACAACACATTACAAATACATAAAGTGACAAATTATAAGAAACCAAAAAAAAAAATAACCTCATTTTTATAAAAGGAAACCACTTAGTCGTATTTCTTCTATTCTTTTATATAAGCCGTTACTTTTCCTTTGTGGAATCCTTTTATTATATCTACAATAAAATATACAGGCTCCAAGGATTTCTCGGGAGGCATAACGAGTCATAAATCATTGCTACGAATGCGTAGCTCTCGTAGCCCCCTACGGCGTAGCGCGTAGCAGCGTAGCACGTACGCACGTAGAGGTAGTGGCACCAATTGGTGTCTATTCACGTCTGGCGCGCGACTGTGCATTAATTGCGGGATTTGATGTGCATGAGTAAAAACGTAATGTATGGAAATGTCTCCGAGGCAGACATCGGGAAAGTAATGAAGTGGGCAATTTATACTTCTTTGTTAGAGAATGATTTTTGATTCATGTTTAGTGTTACTTACGGAGGGGCCCGTGGCTAAATAATAACAACCGCACAGGTCGATCGATCAGGTTAAGCTACGCTTGCCGCGGTTGGTCTGTGGATGGGTGACCATCTTTACATACCGAGACCCCTCCGTGCCTCGGAAAGCACGTTAAGCCGTTGGTCCCGGCTGTCATTCGTAGATCTTTGACAGTCGTTACGGGTAGTCAGAAGCCCGAAAGTCTGACAACCAGTCTTACCTAGGGGTATCGTATTACCCAGTAACTGGGTTGTGGAGGTCAGATAGGCAGTCGCTCCATGTAAAATACTGGTATTCAGCTGCATCCGGTTAGACTGGAAGCCGACCCCAACACAGTTGGGAAAAGGCTAGGCAGATGATGTTTAGTGTTACTTAACATTTCTGTTTTACTTTGCTACAAGCCGTGTGTCCGATGGGATTTCCCATCGCCTAAAAAGACGAACTTCCATAAAAACTTTCATCCAAAGCGGATGAAAGTTTGTATGGAAGTTCACCCCTTTCGGGATATATTTTTCATACGTTATAGGAGGAACTCTTGTGCTTTCATGCTTCCAGAGCTGCAGCCACCGGTTGGCTGTCAGTGACTGAATGAATTTAAGATTTTTATTTAAGTAAATGTGTGCCTTCTTTGATAAGTAAAATATGATATTTTGTGTTGTGGTGTTGTAATGATAGTCTGGCTAAATGCATTGAACCCAAAAAAAAAAGAATTGTGTGGTTTTTATGAAACCACGGTAAAGTGAAACTTTTTTTCACATTATAGACATTTAACTAAACATTTTCGGAATAATATTCCGTTAAGGGTATAAAAATAAAGCACTGGCACAAATGAGCAATAGTCTATATACTACACGGTCAGCTGATGCGAGCTATAGGCGCCGCCATATTGGCCTCGGCTGCTCTGACGAGCGCCTTTCATTTTATCCCTACTCCGCGGTCGACCGTCACGCGACATGCAACACACAGACGAAAAAGTTTGAGACGATGTAATATAAGTTTCACTTTAAAATATAATCTCATTAGATAAAAATATCAATTTTTAAGCACATTACTTCGAAGAAGGTCCACCTCTTCACGAATTGAATCCGAACTAGAAATACCTGTTCCCGGGTCTAACTGACCTTTTGTGTGAACCCATACATCCAGACAAAAATGTACTCGGAAAAGCCAACCATACAAAATGCCAGGTGAAAAGGTGTTCTAAAGTTAGCCCTGCTTTTGTCCTTTAAGTGCTCATACACACGAGCGACACGCGTCAGCGGCAGAGGCAACTGCAGTCGTCGACAACGTGCCGCTCGTGTAGTTGAGGACCGTACTCAAAATCACGAGCCGCAGGTTGTCGACGGCAGCCTCCGATGCGTCGACGGGAGTCGACGGCTGCAGTTGCCTCTGTGGTTGACGCGTGTCGCTCGTGTGTATGCACACTAAAAGAGCAGTCCGTTTCGTTTTTAAAATTATATTCTTGTCCTTTTTTAAACACTGGTTGTAGTCCAATCGTTTGGTAGTTTCACGTGTAAACTTTTCCGGGAGTTTTTTGAAAATTGGTGATTTTATTGGTTTCGACGTTTTCTTTTCGAATTTTAACTTTGCCACCAAGTTTCATTGCCATATTGGAAGAATGACGCCCAAAACCGTTTTTGTTTTTAGACTATATCTCCTTTGAGACTCAAGTGACATAACGGTGCTTTAATGTTGTTGTGTCGAATGAAACTAAATACGCTTGTGTTTGGATATACACCTCAAAAAGGTTCTACGGTACTTGACTTCGTCTAGATTACGCAAGCGCAATGAGCTATTTCACTAAGATCTGATTTCTCCAACGCCAGATAATTTTATACGACGCATAATTTTGAATTTTTGACAGTTATTTCATACAAAATCTGTCAGACGTCAATATTATTCCACAAATAAAAATTATTTGTCGATTGAAAAATCAGACCTAAGGCCGATATTATATATTTATTCGGATCTAATACGAGCGACCCTTAACTTTGATTAATTTTCATGTTAATACAAAGCATGATGAGGAAATTTTATTAAGGAATCTAAAAGTTATCCTTTAACATCACGCTGCCACCCTTAGGAGCTGAGCAAAGAGCAAACAGGCAGAAATAACGACACATGAAACGAAGTAATAGAGCGGGGCGGGCGATACGATGCGACGGGGTGGGGCGGTGGAACAAGGATCTTCACGCGGGTGAAGTCAGGACACAGCTAGTTTCTAAAAAAACCTAGATGTGGGTTGATTCAAGTTTCTATTAAAACAGTTGTTACCAGATCTCTGCCTTTTATTGACGTGTACATAACATTGGCGCAGCCGGTAGGACAGCAGCGCATACGGCCTGGGCGCCGTGCTCGCACAGCGGTACGCAGACGGCAGTGAGCGACCCGTGAGCTGCGCGTCGCGCACACTTAACGCCGCCGAGCAACATTACTCACAGCTGGACAAGGAGGCGCTCGCTATTGTGTTCGGTGTGCGCAAGCACCACCAGTACTTATACGGGCGACAGTTCATTTTGCGTAGTGATCATCGTCCATTGAGTTATATCTTTGGGACGAATAAAGGAATACCCGTGACAGCCGCAAGTAGATTACAGCGTTATGCTGTTCAGTTGTCTGCTTATAATTTTAAAATCGAATTTATTAAATCAGTACAAAATTGTCATGCCGATGCGCTCTCTCGTCTTCCTTTAAATTCTACTAGAAAAAGAATCAAATGTGAGGACAGCGACTGTAGTTACCTTAATTTTGTGCAGGAAAATTTTCCACTTAGTTTTAAAGACATTAAAATTGAGACTGCAAAAGATTCGTTACTGAGTAAAATATATGGTTACGTAATGTTCGGGTGGCCAAAAACTAGTAATATTGAAAATGAAAAAGCGTATTTTAATCGTAAGGAAAGTATTTATGTGGATCAAGGTTGTCTGATTTGGGGTTACCGTGTAATAATTCCGAAATCATTACGATTAACAATTTTGAAAGAAATACACGACGGCCACCCAGGCATTGTAAAAATGAAGCAAATAGCGCGGAATTATGTTTGGTGGGAAACATTGGACGTTGATATCGAGCGAACAGTACAGGAGTGCGTCGCATGCCGGTCGCAGCGCTCAGCTCCCGCGCTGGCTCCCCTACACTCCTGGCCGTGGCCGGAGGAACCGTGGGCTCGATTGAATTTAGATTTTTTAGGGCCATTTAATAATAAGTATTATTTAGTTACAGTCGATGCTCATACGAAATGGATCGAGGTTGACAATGTTTCTGGTACCTCCGCTGTGGTGGTAATAGATTGCTTACGAAAAATTTTTGCGCGTTTTGGCATACCAAAAAGAATTGTTAGCGACAATGGGCCGCCATTTTCTTCGGCGGAATTTAAAAAATATTTAGACATTAACGGTATTCGCCATACCTTAGTTGCACCATATCACCCATCGAGCAATGGGGCGGCTGAAAATGCCGTGAAACTGGTTAAGAGGGCTTTAAAAAAGGCCCAAGTCAACAATGAAAATGTAAATACGGCACTCAGTAAATTTCTTTTCTCGTATAGAAACACTGAACATAGTACCACTGGTCGCGAGCCCGCAATGCTTATGTTCGGACGACGGTTGCGTGGACGACTGGACCTGCTGCGGCCCGACACGCGAGACTTGGTGCGACAGCGGCAGGAAGTTAGTGAGCAGCGACGGGACACCACTCTGCGGGTGGCCGAGCCCCAAGATCCTGTGCTATTGCGGGACTATACAAAAAACCGGGAAAAGTGGACTGAAGGGACGGTGGTACGTCGAGAAAGTCCAGTTTCTTATACGGTGAAATCGAAAGATGGCCATGTACACAAGAGACACATTGACCAAATCTTAACAACTAAACTTCCAAAGTCTAGATTTTCATTGACAAAGGTGCAAGAGGAAGCGTGTGACATAGCTGATGCGGAGCCAATGGCGACGCCTGACACTGATCAGGACGATCAAGTCGCAGAGGAATGGCAACCGGCAGAGGAGTCGCCTCCCTCGAAAACTGTGCCTGAAAGACGTGACGATCCACCGACAACACCAAAGAATCGTGCCTATAGGAAGGCTGCTTTGCGCTGCATTGACAAATTAAAAAACTTGTAATGATACTCGAGTATTTTCATACATCACACTCATCATTGCACAGTTACTAACGTAGGAGTAAAACATTTGTTGCTACTATCGATATTTAACATAGATAGATGTAAATATAGGTTTATCTACTGTACTCGTATTATGTCGGCATCAGGATTTTATATTTATGTTAAACTGGTTACTGTAAAAAAAAACAACGATTAGCGGATTTTAACAGTGTTCACTTCACACATTTTTGTTTTGACATTTTAGTTTAAGTATTTGCTAAATTAAAATTATATGCATACCTTTCGTCTGTTTGTTTAAGTTAAACTATTTAAAATATAGGGGGGAAGTGTTATGTCGGTACTTCGATAATTAATGTATGTGGGTTGATTCAAGTTTCTATTAAAACAGTTGTTACCAGATCTCTGCCTTTTATTGACGTGTACATAACACTAAGATTTATCGAATACAATAAATTATTCATTTATTCATACGGACGAAATGATGAGTTCCAATTTATTTTTTGTATCTTCATAAATAAGTCCTACTTTTTGACATTTATTATAACTCATATTTTTTTTCATAGGAGCGAGTGTCCTATACAAAGGACATTGGAGTCGTTCTAAATACATTATTGTATACCTACCTATTCAGTTTCGAGTGAAATGTATTAACGAGAAAAAAAAAATGTAAAAGATTCACAAATGATTTAACATTTACGAATCTTTCACTAGCTTTTATATAAATATAAAATTTATTATCATTTATATGAAAAATATCTGTTAAAATTCACATTAATTTTCCGTTTAGGGTTCACTTCGCCAGGTGTGCTACGCGGTGTCTACGACCTCTACGCCGTAGCTGCTACGGCGTAGAGGGAATGTGGCGATAAATAATAATAATAATTAATTATGTCCATCGTACTTTTTATTGTTTGTTTTACCGGTTGTATGAGGACGGTTCGTTTTTTATAATGTCTTTACAAAATTCCTTAGATTTCTGAAGCTTTTTAAAAAGTCATTGAATATATTAGATACATATACTCGTACTCGTACTTTTACTATGGCCGATAACAGAATGCTTTCTTGACACCTGTCAGTTTCATACAAACGAATACGTGTTTTGCGAATTTGATCTTTATTAGCTACTAGAGTTGTCGCACTGACAGCTACAGTCCGGCCGGCGAGATTCTCTCGCGCCGGCCGGACTAGATGCTTACACACTTTGTATGATTGCTTTTGTCGTTCACGTAAAAGCGTGTAGTCGCGGTAAAAGCCTCTCACCTAAGGTGCATCCTTTGAATATGATTAGATTTCAGAAATCCATCACATATGAATCAAAACCACATTAGAAAACCGTTCAACCGTCAGTATGTTTGCTGGACTATGAATACTTTCTGACCTCTTTTTAACCTGCGTCTAAAATTGTCTAAATCTATCACACCACATCAGAGGGGCGATTCTCGTGTTTTTAAGAACGTTCGCATACCAATCTCAGTTCCAATCTGGCAAAAATACCTTTAACTAACCTATATTTTTGACTTTGATTTTCGCTGAGATAAGATTGCGACTTGATTTTGAAGGTTTTTAGTTACGAGAATTGTCCTTTAGGTGTTCCCTATAAATTATGTAGGTATGGTACAGGTTTAAAAACAAATTAAAGTCGTCAAAGAAACCTGTGTCAGCGAAATCCTTACGTGTGTAAAAGCTGCGTTGTCAGGTCGCTAATGACTCTGTGTTCTTACGAAGCATATTCTCGTGCAACCCTTTTTGCGGAAAAAGCTCAGGTTCGCAAAAACTTATACCTACATAATATGCTGCTTTTAATATGCTTTACTGGTCCTTTGTAAAATATTCTAGAACGATTTTTTTCATAAAAAAAGCAGGCCCAGACCGTAAAATAGTAGGTAAGCTACTTTTATTTATGGATCGAAATACTGAACTCCATCTACGACTGTATTGAATTAAAACAGTTAGTAATTATGGAAACGGGATGCAAAGCATAAGACTGTTAATTGGATCCAAACATTCGTTTTAAGTGCAATAATAATACAATACACGAGCGGCACGCGTTAACGGCAGAGGCTAACCGCAGCCGCCGACACGCGTCGACGGCTGCTATCGACGCGTGTATACGATACGACCACTGACACTACTGTATGGATTCTCTATGGTCTGATATGCAGGTTTATTATTATTATTTTATTAATGAATATATTATTACCCAACTCCAAATTATTTTTATCTTTTCAGTAAAACTAAAAAATACAGCCAGTCGCATTCACAAACTTTGATTTACAAACTCCAAAGCACTGAAAACAGTTCGGTTCAGACATAAAAAATCCAAATAACACGCCACATAACCGTACCCTCCAAAAACCGCAGTATGAAAGCTAGTTTAAAAACTGAACTTAGTTGTCCTCAACCCTCGTTCTAACCCTCTGAAATAACAGTGTGTGTGCAGGACATTTTAAGCTATATATTTCTAGTATAAGCTGAACTCTCATTGCTCAGAAAGCCTATGCAATACGAGGTCGAATTAAATTGGCTTATAGCTTCAATTGTTGTCGTGTGTGCGTGTGCAAGCGCTCGGTGGGACATTCGGTCGGATTTTATAAAAATAAACTACCACCATTGTATGTTCTGATTGTTTGTTAATAGGAAACGATGGCTGACAGAGGATGATGCTTCAATTGTTTATGAAAGGAATGTAAATATTTAGAGTGTATGGAAGAAATATCAGTTTGTATTTTTAAAGATTCACCCCTTAATAACTGTTACAGATGTCTTATATCTATATTGTTGTAATAATGTATTGCTCTCCCACTTTTTTGAGATGAACATTACAAAGAAAAAGAGTAGTTAGTACTTACAATGACGTCTGTAACTGTTGTATTTTTCTAAAGGTTTTCAGACATTATTATCTTTTTGTGTTTTACATCATAATTATTATGGTTAGTTCTTTGTATAAAGCTACTAATATACATAGCTGGCCATTATATCCAAGTCAGGTAATTGTAGGGTAGTTCTTTAACAGGTTGTTATTTTAATTACAAAGCAAGTTTTATTCAACACTTTACAACAAATCATAAAACTACAATAGTACATATTAAACAATAAGATATGTGTAATAGTATTACATGATCGCGTCTTATCTCTTGAATTCTAATAGATCGGGTCAACGTCCTCTCTCAATGTTAGCAGTAACGTCACAGCAGGGTGGCATTCATTGTGCTTAAACTAATTATTTGCACCTTTAACAAAACGTTGGAAATTTTAATTATAAGTCTAATTAAAAAGATAATGCTTTGTAATATTTATAATACGAGTATCTATACAACATTATTTTTAATATGTATACTGCAGTACGCAAAATACACGCATTGACGTGGAGTTGCGGACACCAGCCCGTGTTACCTATTACCTATGTATACTGCAAACCTGAATATAGTTTGTTCAGAAAAAGTAACTGAATCGATTCCAATAGTTTTTACACCATGTTTCTCCCAAAAAAATTTAGAAATGGTAACAAGTTTGACACCGAGCGACACTAAGTACACATCCGCAATCATATGCGCACAACACAGGTCACAACCGGTCGGCCGGCGGCACGTGTTAAGTGGTAACCAACTTTTTGTACGGACAATCAGGTAACATTTAAAAGCTTATTACTTCTTTTCATGATACAGATTTGAAATTTTGTACATAGATTCTTTACATAAAAATACTAGACACGTGTTTCGGGTTTGCCATATACTAAAAATAATGTTGTATATAAAGTCGTTTTAGTGTCTGTACGTGTGACCGCGTTGTTTTTCGAAACTACGTAGCGGATTTTGATGCGGTTTTCACCATCATTTAGATCATTAATTCCGGAAGGTTTCTGTGTATAGCACATTAATTATAAACTTAAATATGAGAAAGAAATCTCGATGTTTTACCTAGTCGTAAAATCGTGAAAAGCAGGGGTGGGTCGCTAGTTAATAAATAATATGATGCTTTGTTATTGAAAGTAATTCCAACAGATCTATTTCCATTTACCTAGCAGTTAAATTAAACTTTCATTGGAACTAGAATACTCTACAACATTAATTGATGTTACACTCCGATTTCAGTAATGGTATTTATCATTCAACATTTATTCTCAACACAATGACCAGTTCTTGCTAGCTAACGAAGCAATAAGTTGCATTTGGGAAGTTCTGGGAATATGTTCTATCATCTCAAACTGAGAGCTATCCCAAAATAGTTCAGCCTCGCGCTATCATCCGCGAGCTATCCACATGTCGTGACGTAGGAGCGGTGACGTCACCTATGACGCAATATCCTGCAGATAGCCATCACTATGCGATCATAGTGAGGTCGTAAAGTTGCCTAAGAGGCTATAAGGCTATGTTATTATTCGGCTTGTTGCCAGGGCGTACAGCCTTGTCGCCAGTTCATGTTTGTTACCATGATACAGTACGGCTGAAGGCTGTTGGGAATTCTTGCTTTTTTTTACATTATTTGTAGAAATCCAAGCCAGGTTGTAATAAAACGCATAGTATGACCATCGTAGAAATGGATAGAATAAGAAATGAGTTCATAAGAGGGAGTTTGAAAGTGGCATCGGTAACTGAAAATTTGTGTGGAAATCGGTTGTCATGGTATGGGTATGTGATACGGAGGAATGAGGAAAATGTCGTGAGGAAAGCTTTGCGTACGAATGTCGATGGCTATAAGAGTAGGGGAATACCAAAGAGACGATGGATGGACTGAGGGAATGATGTTATGGTTAGAAAGGGGAGAAGGGGAGGCTACCGAGATGACGACTAATAGAGAAGTATGGAAGAAAAACACATACTGCACCAACCCCAAATAAATTGGTATGAGAGCACGAGAATGATGATGACTTCTCGACGAATGAGATAATTTCTCGACGTGATATCAGTAATGAAGGAAAAATATGTTACTATGAATCGAAAGACATGTCTGTTCCTCGTATAGTAAAGTGAAATGTTCAGTAGTTGAACTATTCGGTGAACGTACACTTGAATATAATAAACTTTCTTTGACATACATCTAAGCGCAGTTTTCACTTTTGTTAATATTTGTATAATTTTAGAAAAACCATATTCTGCAAGTCGCATAAGACGACACAACAAACGAAACGAATTTCATCTACAGCCTGATTCTGGCTTTTTCTTTCTTTGTAAATGAAATTTAGTCACTTATTTCTAGTTTTATCATTTGGAATTCTTCAAATTATTTGCTTTTAACGTGCATGCCTTTTTACAACGTTCTCACATATAAGTTCACCATTACTGATGTAATCAACGTATTGTTTCATTATAATTTAAAAGAGTGTCTATGAAGTTTCTTGTCCGTTCTTCTGCAAAACCTACTACGCTTTGGAATGTGCTTTATCTTTCTGACTGACCGACTGCTTTGACAATTCGAAAGGTTAATGGTTTAGTTTATAGGTTCTCAACCTTATTCTGAATACCTTGAGAATATTATTTTTTTAGTCCCACCATTTTTTTTTACTTACGATCTGTCGCGAATCGGAAACAGCTACGAGTATTACCACGATTATATTTAAACGTGTAATATTATATCGACGCTTGAAAGGCAAAATTGACTAAGCGACATAGGGCTACCTTTACAGGAGCACAGTTTAAAGTTTAACTTTTCATTTAAAAAAAATCATATAAACACAGATTCAGATAAAATGAGATTTCCAAAACAGTGAGAATCACGCCTTTATGGTGATTACAAGAATTCATATGATTTTTTTCTTAAAATTTAAATTTTTCGATAAAGTTAGCCGTATTTCGCTTAGTCAATTTTGCTTTTCAAGCGTTAATATAGTCGTAAGATAGGATATATAATTTTCTCTCGGCCTTCTCCTGCCCCCTGAAAGTCACGCCGCGCGTTATCGCCCCCGTTGAGACCCTATGGTTTAGTTGAAATAAATGCTACCAAGTTTGAGAACTCATTGAATTTCAAAACCTCTAACCTTCAACATTTTTTATCACTTCAAACCTACATCGTGACTACAGTGAATCGAACTCAGCGTTGTGGCAGTCGGTGATTGAGCCGCCCACCAGCACTAGGAGCGACCCTCAATGTTCGCACAAGTTCACAAGAGAGGCCAAATGTTCCGCTATTAGTTACGTAAGACTTTGTTGAGAGGGTTTCTAACAAATACCACGACAATAGACGAACACAAGTTTATCAACTCTTTTTATCAAGATGAAGAACTTCCGCAGTTAAAAATCTTTTTTATTCTGAAATTTTTGGCTCATTTTTGGGAATACGAAATGGTGGTTTTTCTTAAATGTTAAAAAGGAAAGAAGAAAAAGATACTAGTTTTTTTGGCAGTCTTATAGTAACGTCCTCACAATTAAGTTATTAAATGAGAGACTGATGTTTTCTTAATTTATTAAAAAATTAAGATTGCTAAGGTCCTATTACATTAGCCCATATAGTTAGTCATCATCGCAAATGTTCTACGAGATATCTACGTTTGCCTACGATCGCTACGATTGCCTACGAACGCTACGATTGCCTACGATCGCTACCATTGCCTACGAAAGATAGGATTGCCTACGATCGCTACGATTGCCTACGATCGCTATCATTACCTACGAAAGATACGATTGCCTATGATCGCTACGACTGCCTACGATCGCTATCATTGCCTACGAAAGATACGATTGCCTACGATCGCTACGATTGCCTACGATCGCTACGATGTTACGAAGTAGACTTTAAATAATCAAATTATACAGGATGGCCGGGATTTCGATGCGCAACCTGTCACAATGGATTCAGTATATGATTCTGAACCACAGGATAGACGAAAATTTTCAACTCAGACGTCGAAATTAAAAAAAAAATAACGCTATTCCATACATTTTGACCGCGTAGGTATTGCACGTCTCTGAAAGAGCAGATTTTTTTCTACGTCGTAGCAGCGTATCCATCGTAAGCAATCGTAGACATCTCGTATACAATTCCGCTTACGGAAATGCGGCATTCGAACAAATACAAATGCCAGTCAAAAATTGCACATATTTAATACTACCGGCGAGTTCAATATACGTTGTACTGCTTGTTCCATTTGATCTTTCAGCGGCCACCGACCACCATCGATTAGACTAACTCATATATTATTTATCGAACAAACATCAGCTGGTAAAAGGTCATTGTCGAGCCTCGGTAAAAAGCAAATAGTTTCGCTTTGTGTTTCCATGGGAATCGTTTTGTTTGCTACATGGAACGTAACAAACGAATTGTAGTCTTATTTATAGATCATTGGGGTAGTGAATATTTTTTAGAAATTCAACTGAAGCGGATAAATGCAAAACATTTGAAATTCGTAAAAATATTCCAATTAAAATGGCCGGCAAAGTTCGGTCAAGGCATTCGTCAAAAGCTAAAACAAAAAGAAATAATTCAAACGGTCCTCGATTGCCGTCCGGCAACATTCCGTGAAGTATTATTAATGTTAAAAATTAAACACCGAGCAGTGGCGGCTGGTGAAGCTGCGGACACACGAGCGTAGAATTTTGGCGCAATATTAGGAGTGACGTCACGGCTCGCCACGTGAGCTGAATCACGGTAATCAATAATTCAGGCTTTGGCCGCGGGACCGGACGGCGTACACTCGCCAGGCTACAGTGTACATCGCAGTTTATTTCGTGCTCGAATTACAGTCGCCCGAAGCGTCGGAAGTTTTAGTTTATGCTAACAAAGGGAGTTACTCACAGTAACATTTGTAACTATGATTTGTGATGACAGCGTGTTGCTGTGGACGTGAAAATAAATTGTAGTATAAGTTTATGAATGACAAAATGATGATGTACCTACTTAACAACTAATACACTTATGAAAAACGTCTGAATTAAACATCCAAACAAATACATCATAATTCTTATCAAGTTTCTATAGCTAAATGATGCAAGACAAAGTTTCAAGTGTCTTGAATTCTCAATCGAATAACGAGCGCCGGAGCAACTGACGCGGAGAGTTCAACCGTCTAAGTCCAGACCAGTTACTGTTATTAATATCACACGAGCGTCTAGACCGGGCAGGCAGACAGCTACAGGCGCCGCATCCACCTGATATATACGGCGAACGTGCCCCCCGGGACAAATATACAGATTGGCAGTAATAGCTGATGTTAGGGGGACTGTTTCCTTATGCCGCACAAACTTTGTGATACGCCGAAACAACGCAGCAACGGTCTTAAATTGGCTTAGTTTTATTTAAATTTAGAACCATTTCCAAGATGGGAGTTGGGAACTTTTCTTAATGTGTACAGTTTGTGCCATTTATTATGTAGGGCGTACAAAAAAGAATTGGCGTGAGAATTCGATTTCCAAAAACGTCTTTCTAACAAGAGGTAGACACTTTCGGGTAAATTGACTTATCTTCATATTGATATGTCATGAAATTCTTTGAGAGCTTTTCGCCAGACTTTAGGATGGACTAAGCTAAAGTGTCCTTTGTCGAAGGATATTATTGGTGAGCATTTGGCACGGGGCTCGGGAGTCAAGGTGATTAGCACGCTGTTGTCTAGACTGACGGCGCCTCGAAATTCACTTGCAGACAGAAAGATCTTTTGTGACTTTATTTAGATACTTTAAAGTACTAAACAAAGAAAATTATGAAAAATAAGTGACGTTACTTTAGGGCCTCATTTTAGGCAGACAGTACCTTCTTAATGAGACTTTTTTAAAACAATGACAGACAAAACACAAAGACAACAAATAACACGAAACAGTTTTAATTCAAATAGCAGAGTACTAACTTTTTATCGGATGTGTTTAATAATTTTAGCGACGCAGACTGGACAGCAATGAATACAATATTAAGTCATTACAACAGTTTGTAGCCAACGCTAAATAAAGCTAGGTTTAGACCAGCGAGGGTTCATGTGGACGCAGAAAGGCGTGTGTACCGCAGTGACCACGGATGAATATTTAAATGTGTTGCCAGTAATAACGAGGGTATTCTAACCTTTTTGGTCTAATGTTGTTTCAAAATGGTAACTTATAAATTTTTAAAAAGGTTACATGAGTAACCACAATAAATAACAACAACATTAATAACAACAATAAAAACAACAAAAAATAATAAACAACGAAATAATGTAACAACATAATTGATTTTACTTTAGGTTTAAATAATGTGAACCCTTAAAAAGTGAAATTGATTAGCAGTACCTACGGCACTTAATCGCGTTTAATATAAAATTAAGAAATAGTATTTCTAATAATTGTTTAAAAAATATTTCAGTAAAATATTAGGCAAAACTTTTTGTTTTTTACTGGTTTAATAACTCCAACATCCGATGGATCCGTCTCACAAAATCTTTATGCTAAAAATGTTCCGTTGATTTAGATTGGAACGCGTACTTATAGGGTAAAGCGAAAATAAAGCCGCTTACTCAGCGAAAGGCTATCAAAGCCGATAATCTGCCGAACGGCGCACTGTGCCATAAAAACACTCGTGAATAACTTTATGTTTGTGGGAATAAAATATATTTGAAGGCTTAAATCAGAACAGTAAAACCTGATTCTTGAATATAGAAAAAATTCAGTGTCGAAAATACGTAAATGAAAATGTCCACTTGTTGGCGTCGGTAGAATTCACGGATGAGATAAGATATAGTTCATAAGCATAATGAGCCTATAATATTCCCACTGCTGGGACACAGGCCTCTCTGTGAGAGGGAGTGGGCCGTAAACCACGACACGGGCCCAGTGCGGGTTGGTAGATGTTAACTCCTCGAATTTTTTGTTCTACTGCTTTCCTCACTGTTTTCCTTCACCATTTTGAGAGCAGTGGTGATGAAATAACTTACACAATTTGTGTATAGCAAAGTGAAAATACGGTTATTATTTGTAAATAAAATAAAACACTGCAGGGTCGTGGAATGTGCATTATTATAGCCGAAAACCTGGCCTTTTTACCCGACTGCACGACGCAACGGAGGGTAATGTGTTAATCAGCCTATATATATATATATGTATTTATGTGTGTTCCTTTGTGGCGCTCTAGAGATTTTTGCGATTCCTCCGATTTTTCTTCCTCTACAACTGTTAAATGTGCCGATAACAATCTACGAAATATTCCGAAAAAAAAAATCATATGACGAACAATATCTTATTCGAACTTAAAAAAATACTCTTACAACTTAAGCTAGAACACAAACCTTGCCATGATCATTAGAACAAATTTATTTATTCGTGCGAAGTTCGACATGCGTACGTACAGAGGCGCGTAACACAAACTGATAACAATTTATAAACACTATGAGTGAGCTACAACGTTGTACTAAAATACGCCAGATAAAGTTTATGTTAAAGCGTTTTTCGATGTTAGTATAGAATAGTTCGATATAATAATTGTGTTTATTTGCGAATATTGGAGATACATCACTCACCGAGTCTCACCTTTAAGTGTATTGTTTTAAGGGCGCTTTCAAGTTAATAACATGCTTTGAAATTGAAGGTTTATTAGTAATTTGTCTGTATTGCAGATATACCTTTCAATTACCTAACATGTATTGACTGATTTAATATCTGATCGGATTGATAGACAAGCAATTATAATTTCACAAGTATTAATGATTAAATTTCCTTTACCTAAACTATTAATTTGGCTAAGGCATTCTTAGTCTTAATACAATACAGGAATCTCATAGAAGATATTTTACACTTTCAAAACATGCACCGGATAAAAGATAAGAATGTTTAAGAAAGGCTGAGACCCAACAAGAAGGCCAGACGCCTATCAAGCTATACATTCCCAGTATGAGCTGATTCATTGTACGAGAAACCTATACAACGCGCCAAGCGTAGCATGATATGTCGCCGTGTGTACTGATTAGCAATCCACATTACGGAAGACCGCAGAACTTGTAGAATTAGACGTAGACTTATATATATAGTCGCATCTTCAACAATAAAGGTAAGAAGAAAGATACACTGTCTTATCTTATTTCTATTACAATAAAGTCAACCAAGCAGTACGATAGCTAAGCTAACGTTATCAGTTCTCAGTCGAGTCACGGCTCAGCCGATAACCACTGCCGAGTGGGTAGTGCAGCCCCAGCCGCGCGTGATGTCGTTACTTGCACAGGGGAGCGATAAGTGCACTTTACACCAATCCCCATCTATGAATCTTGGATCAGTGCTCGACTGCTTTATTAACTTGTCGTGGAAATAAATGCACTTGAATAACCACAAGGAATGAAAAAAACTTATCGTGCGAGAGCGAAGCTCCTGGTGAACTTGTGAATTAAACGTCAGAAACAAACCTACATAAGTAGCGGACGTTTAAATTGCACCGCTGACTTTCTGAAGTATGCGTTTAATAAGGCGAATTTCAGTAGCATGTGCGGAAATACTTCAGTAAAGAAAGGAAATCCATCGTGCATGACAAAAACATGATCAGGTGAGATAGTGATCAAATTCAGGCTCAACTATATGTATATGTATGTATCCCACTAATATTATAAAGGCGAAAGTTTGTGAGTGTGTGTTTGTGTGTATGTTTGTTACTTCTTCACGCTCAAACGGTTGGACCAATTTTGATGAAATTTGGCACACTGATAACCAGGATTAACACATAGAATAACTTTTTATTCCCATATTCCTACGGGATCCAGACTTATGCGGGTGAAACCGCGGGGGGCAGCTAGTTAATAATTGAACGCGGTCCTCTCTGGAACTACCAGTCAGATTTGAAAGGTTCTGGAGGAAGTTAATAGGCTATTCAACATCACGCTACGACTGTTCGGCGCCGAGCAAATAGAAAAAAAAAAAAAACAGAAAGCTAAGCGAAAACGACATAGTAGCGGGCGGACGACGACGAGGGCAAAACTAGTTAATAATAAAAAAAACACCTGCACCGCGCCCTTCTTTTTGTCAAGGTAAGACAGAGATAGAGATTAATAGATAACATAGTTTTTTGAGTTCCAACTTCACAATAGGAACCTTAACAAAATAAAGCCTACACATCTAACATCCACTAGTCTCTTTAAGAACTCAAGGCTGTTGTCGGCGCGCATTACACGGATGTCACAGCGGGACTATGAGTGACGGAGGCTTGTTTTTGTGCCGCCTGAATACGTAATGGATTGCGCCGTATCTCGCCCCCGGGACTATCTGGACAATCTATCATCATGGCCGGCTATTGCGCATATTTCCAGGCCAATTTCAATTAACGAATTGATTTCGATTTTGGCTTCTGTATTATTTCTGTTGGTCGGAAAGGGGTTGGTGAAAGTAGAGATTGAATTCAAGCGCATAAATGGTTTATGCATGACCGTTTCCAATTTTGACAGTGACTGATTTTTGTTTGATGGTTGAGAACGTCAGAGTAAAAGCGGAAGCTACAATCCATTCACAGTAATTTCACCTCTGACAGCAGCAACCTAAAAGCATTGAAACCTCATTGTGACGAGAATAAAGATCACAATGGTTTTGACGGCCTGTAAACCTTATTAGAATGAGATTATAGGTCACTGTGAAAGGAATGTATGCGTTATTTCTTATCTATATTGCGTAGGTCTAAATAAACCATGATACTCGAAGTCGCAAAATGTAACTTGGCTAATTCATTCAACCTTTGCAGCACAGAAAACACACACTTTATTGACTTAACTCATGCTATCAAATCAGCATAAAATTCATCCAGACAACATCTTCACAAATGACCCCCACAAACACAAAGTTGAACGGAATATAAAGGAGTTTCCACACCGAGGCAGAGTTTCAAGCGAATTTTAAAAAGCCCTGTACAGATATGCAGCTGCTTGATAGTGTAAGTAATCGATTCGGCATTACTCGGAGCTCCCAGAGCCGAAGTTAAAGGGGGACGTTGGCGAGGAGCAGGCGGTGTTTGCGTTGTTATGTGATATATATTTGAGTACACTTAAGCAAAATGAAGAATGCATCTTGTGCGTTGCAAGAGTTAGCTGTTCATCTTAGCTATATCTGTGGATAAATATGATATTTTATGGCGTTTTATATTTTGGCTATTTTTGACAACAGAAGTTTATCAAGGGCTTTTCCTCAGTGCGACCGTATCATTATGTTAGAGTTATTAGAACACCACAATTAAAAAAACTCCGCATACTGTCCAGTACGAAAAATTACTATTTCAGTCATACTAACCATAGTATGGTTATTAATTCAGTAACAAAATAAAAGAACTCATTAAACATCATTCAAATTCTCGTCGTTACCGTCCCCGAAAATGAGCACGCACTCTCGCGCTGAAAGCCAAGAGGGCTGTCATTAACCGCGCCGGAGAATACCAACACAAAGACAACTGCAGTAGGCTCAATTTATACAAAACACCAGACTATACAAGCTGTAACAGAATAAACGCAACTCCTGAAAGTAGTTTGTTCATAATTGACTACTGAATCTATTTCAATGACTTTTAATATAGGTATTTTTATTTCAATATGTATTTTGTGATACTGACCGCCGATTGAGTCAAAGAAAATTAAATCTTATTTCAACGCAATAAGACTTAATATTAAATGCATAAAGTAATGCTGGGGCTCAAAACGATTTTGTTAACAATGGAATAAAAACAGTTAGGTAAAAAAAAAGTTTTGGTCATTGTATTATGCTTTTAACTCAATACTCTAATTGGGGTGTACGAGGCAAGACCTCGTTAATTATTACCGATCTGTTCAAATTTAACAAGTTCTTACCTAAATGGAGCAAGCGATTAACTATAGGAAAGAAGAGCACCAAGTTATATGGACCAACAAATTGTTGGTCCAATATTTTTAAACTGTTTGTCTTGTTATCTCGTTCAACATATATGTACAGTCTATAGGATGGCAACAATGTCCTGTAGAGGTACATACATAAATGTGGAAGCTGAGGACTGATTTCCATGACTTGGAACGAGCTACAATTAACAGCTAGCGCACAAATGCTGCATTTCTTGTCTAGTCACACCGTTACAATGTGCACAATCTAATCAAAATCTGCCGTCTATTGTTATGAGCGAGTTTATCGTGCGATGCTAACGGATCTTCTGTTCCCCTCACTGTGGAGCCCCCGAGGGACACAGGGGTAGAGGTAGTGGGTGGCGTATATGTGTAATTATTTTGTGAACCTCTTGCACTCCAGCGAGCCGCACGCTTTCTTCAAACAGATACCGAGCTGCGGATAGGGTAATGTTTCAATCAGTAATCAGTCGTTAGATGGTTTAACTGCATGTTTGAAGGAATCAGTGCTGTTCTTGAGGTGTGTCGATGCGTTTGTGGTTGCATAGATAAAATAATTGCGTGCTGTTGTCGTAATGAACAGGTATTGTCTTACTTGAATACAGTAATCACGGCCCCTTCAGTATCATTGTACGGCTGTTTTTGTTACTGTATCGATCCTAAAGACAATCAGCCATCATCGTAAATGGCTTCCTAATTTCTACATGTTTTAAACAGTGTCATTTTGAGAAATGCTGACTGCTGTAGACTTGGTAGCGCCTATACTATCATGATTTTATTTTTTTTATTCCCCTAGTGGAACTTATATGTCTGTAAGATTGTCCGTGGCATCAAAGCGGGCTATATCAGAATGGCAGCGCAACAGTATTTATTTTTTAAATATCACAGCATTATGGTGAGATAGGGGTCTTTTTGGCATCGCAGTCTTTTTTGTTTTCATTATTTTGTTAGTTTTAAAATTTTCCTGTAGTTCCTGTCCGTGTCACAAATAAAACATTTTTCTTTCTTTCAAAACAAAGTTTCAATTTACATTTTTGCAACAATAACTACCATTGAGGCTTTTCCTTTCACAGTTACACTCTATTTAAATTTTACGTGACTTTCCATGTTTTTTCTTTACAATTTCAACACAGTCGTTAAAAAAGAACACATGTTCTTTCACTGAAGCCTACACACCTTGTATTACATAGTCGCCAAATAAAAAAAAAAAAGCCGGACTTTTTATAAAAGTTGGACAAGTTTGCTAACAAAACTCAAATTCAAACGTTTGATAAGGCTTCCGAATCAAAAGAGGAAAGGTCAAACTCAATTGAAACATTCCGAAGTTAAAACAAAGCCGTGTTTGAATTGTGTACCAAAAATATTTCAATTAAAAAACATTTCTAGCACTTGACACCAGGAGAGAGTAAAGCTCGTGTAACTTCACACAGTGAAAGAAAAAAACGTTTTCTATTGTTTGTGTACTTAAATATATATCCTAAATATAATTATACACGGTGTCCCAGAAGTCGACGTCAAGCCGGAATAATTAAATGTATTGAATTTGACATACTATTGTCATCCTTGTCTAGTGTCGATCCAATCTGAAAAAATCTTATCATGAACAAAGTACAGGGAAAATCTTATTTTATTAGCTCTGTGATCTAATAATAAAGAGCGATAAAATGTGAAAATTTAATAAAACAATATCAGTTGGACTCGTACCTTCAGGTCAATATGGGTGTAATCCGTCTGATCCGATTACGTAGATTGTAGGTTCAATTTCTTCCGAGACGGCGGACGATTTCATTTCACTAATCTTTTTTATTAAATTCTTAAAATTTTCATGATAGGTTTTTATTAAAATGAGGATTTATAGGTATATGAGTTGGGAATAAAAAATAACATAATGTAATTAGAAAGCCAATTACTGTGTAGGTTTAAAAAAAAAACTCGTTTCTCTTTATGTTCATTATTCCTGTAGCCATTAACAAATTATTTCGGTACATAGCCTGTAGGTACTAACGCACATGAAACAACCTACCCGAAAAAGTAATGTATTTTTTTTAAGGACTACTTGCACTACAACCTGTCGACACATAACCCTACAGCGCATAGTGTCCCACATATGGGACATACCTAAAAATGTCTTATATTTTAAAAATCGATCCAAGTAGCGTGATCTAGTGTTGACAAGATTAACTATTATGTATTTGAGTTTCGAATTTAGTACCATATATTTTTGATAGATCTGAATAAACATTTATTTATGTTTTCTTCAAATCGGTAGGTACTTTGAATACGATTAACGAGCGGCGTATAATAATCGCAAAAAAACGATAAAATTAAAATGATAGAATTTTCAGCGTCGAAATAATTAGTAGAGGTAAGTTCATGTTCATATTTCGCATTTTACGTGTAATCTTGTAATTTAATTGATACTACGTAACACAGATTAACATTATAATGCATGATGTGCCATGCACAAAAAGATACGTTTCTATTGAGTTATGATTTTTCTAAATATTTTTTCGAGAAATGGCATCATATTTGCAGGCTAATGTATTTTTTTTAAGTCGATAAGAAAAATCATGCACTGTAGGCCTAGGCATAATATTTGCATCAAACCTAAGGTTCACTATCATTTCTTAAATAATGCCATTAACCTACATCTCTTTAAATCACTTTTTATTACACGTAGGTGTACCTTCATTTTCAGCTTTTAAGCTAATGAAAACTTTCTTTATAATATTTTAAAACCACACCGACGCCAGGTGTCACGTTTTCTGTCTCTATTATACTAATTTACATCCTTAGTTGAAACTTACATTAAAATAATATTCTTCGAAAAACTTCCATCCTTCTGGTGGCGTCCTGGCGAGTCATTGTATAGAGTATCCTCACTCAACTAATTTAATTTGTCTAATAGTCTTTGTAAGCTTAAAAAATATTCTAATAATTTGGTTTACAGAACTGGCAGTAGTACCAGTGTAAGGATGGAAAATACAGAAAGCGTTTTGCCTTCTCGGAATTTCTATGACAAAAAATGAGACACATCAATCTGTTGCTCACCAAAACAATTGAGCATGTTTATGGGAATATCACCCCTTTTAGAAGAAGCCTATGTTTATTACTTCCCTAAAATGACGCTCACCATAAGCGCGATCTGTGTATGAAAACAAGTTCCCTTTCCATAAATAGACATGATTCAGCAACCCCCAACTAAACACAGATGACTAACTAACCAAAACTTGCTACCCTGTCTAAAACAAGTCTATGAATAGACTTGTTTAGGCTACCTGAAGGTAGCCTAAACACAAACATATCGGCTAATAACAATATTTCACGTATCAGCGTGCCCTCGCGCCGAGAACAGGCACTAATTTGCCGACAACCCTCCCAGAGGGCAGAGGGTTGAGGGTAGTCTTACACTTCATTGACTGAGGTGAGGTTACTGCTGCATAGGGGACTTCGGGGTTATTTTTAACTGGTGTGTTTTTGTTTTGTTTACGACATTCATTTATTGCGGTTACTACTGTGTACTTTCTTATATATACAAAGTTACGTAGGCGATTTATTGTTGGTATGGATAATATGATAGGAAATTGCTAGTTGTGATTTTCAGTGTTACAGAAATTCAATATTGTTTCGTGACGTAAGTATTGACAGATTGCGTTTAAAAAGAACTGACGATGCTTTTTACCCGATCAATCAATATGTCGTACTTACTCCAAGGATGTAATTAAAAACTTTTAACAACAAAATATTCCACCAAAACCCCAATTTAGAGACTATACAACTCCCAAAAAGACTTTCCAACTAACACAAGATCACAACAGAGCTTAAAAGAATCTTGTCTATCCGTTATTAAGTTCTGGGATGTGTACTGCGCCAACATTTGAGCCAATATTTGAGCTAGCTTCAATATAATATTCTGTGAGGCGACGCAGCGCTGACGGCGCGGGGGCCCTATCGATCATAGCTTGGAAACTAGGGTTTATGTTACGAAGGTAGGGTGGCGAATTTGCGGACGTGTAGTCTTTGCTTAGAATGGATCATAACGTTGGATATTGTAAGGGTTGTTGGGTGCTTTGGGAGGAGACTAATAGATTTTTTTTTTGCCAAAGAAGATTAACATTTTAATGAAATTTCAAAATACTAATTTCAGCACTGATCCTTCTTTTATTACCTTCATTTATGACTTAGAGACAAAAAATACAGTCAGTTAGAATCCGTGGTTAGAATTCCAATTGTTTTATGTGTTTATCAAAGCTGTATAATATTAATTCAGCTGACAATACGTAAAAAGCATTCATACCATTAACTTTTATTACGACCTTGTGGATTCAGCAAATACATGTTCATTCCATGATGAAATATGAAACCATAGACAGTCGCGGCAAGGTCCACAAACAATATTAAATCGCGGCACGTATTCTGATTCGCTAATAGTTCCGCTCACGGAGCGACTGCCGGCCAGACAGGCGGACAGACGTCCTTGTCTCTGTCACTTACATTCTCAGTATGCGTACTTAATTGTTCCTGATTTCGTATTTATTTTATTTTATGTGTCTGGGGTTCTCGAGGTGAAAGATAAATTGTTTTTGCCGCCTGAAATAAGCGAGCTTGAATTGATTAACTAAAGAAAGCTAATTTATTTGTTACCGATAGCACTAAAATACAGCGTTTTTCAAAAAACTAAATTAAAAGCCAACGATTCGTAATAGAGTAAAATTACTTTTTAGACATGTTTTTGTATCTTTAAAATATAAACTCCATAAATAATGCCTCTGACTCTATAAAACTACGGGTTTTATATGTAGGTATCTGCAACAAACCTTACTGCATCACAAAGACGTATAGAATCTATAAGAGTATTCACAAGCATTAGTTACGTAAAACTGCAGCTATTTTCACGATAAGCTGAACGATATTCCGCGGCTGCATTGCTAGGGAAACTGGCAGATTTTCTCAGCTGCAACGGAATGTGTATCATTCTAAGCGTGATATACCGGGCATTTTACATAGCTATTGATTTTATATTTATTCGTTTGAATGAGAGGATAAGAGGGATAAGAACCCATGATCTGAACCGTATGCTACGTACCGAAGACATGGATAAGTATGGTAGCAATTAACAATGCCTTGTGACTTCTCAATGGAATTACCAGTTATTCTGTTCCTAGAAATGGCTACCGTTATATTCTCCTAAAGGCATGACTTCATCCGATGTCGTCAGATGACGTACGTAAACTAGGAGAACGCACTCACTATCTTTTACATAATATGCTTGGTTCGATCGGCGTACTTCGGCCGACGACGTACGAGCATGGCTCAGCTGGTGACGGATAAGTTGTACGCAAGTGCGGGTTCATATTTGCAGAATTTGTTAATAAGTACTTTCAGTTTTCCCTAACTATATCTATACCGCATCTAACCACCATCCTTGCTATTTGTGTATCCCAACAACAAACCACGGTAATGTAAAAGCCGATATGGTATAATTTAAGTGTCTCGACAGACAACGCACCTCTCTCCATTGACATGAAATACCGCCATTAATCACGGCGGCAGACATCTTGCGTCCATTAAGGTGAGTCCTAATGCACTCGCTGTAACTGTAATTATGTACAGAACAATGCAATTTTACTAATGTATACATATGTACAACCACAAAAAATGGTACAAAAGAACCAATACAAACCGACACGAAGTACTATTTTATTAAAAATCATTTTGATGTGATATGATCACACCACGGCCATAGTTCTCTATGGCACAATGAACGAAACCGCGCGAAATCAACGCGAGGTTGGCCGGATTAGCTGAGGAATTGACGTGGTATCAGTAAGGAATCGTTAAGTGGTCATTGTCAATAAGGGCCTAGGAGCCCTTTCGATTTCCATTTCCGGAAATAAGCTAGAAAGTATTTTAAGAAAGGAAGACAATTCCCGTACTAATGATTACACGAAGATAGCAGATTCATTTCCTGTCATCATAACTTGTCAGCATTTAGGTTTTATATATACCAACGAAAGAAGTTGATATTGGAAAGATATGGATGCGTCACACGCTCCCATTCCTTTTGTCTACTGAGCTGTTCGCAATCGACTTTCTGTATCCTTTCTGTGACGTAGCAGTCGTACTATGAAACTCGTCCGAGACCATCAACTTAATGTGTTCTAAAGCGATCCGTAAACATTTTGAGGAACTGAACACGAACAGGGCTGGCAGGAGAGAAAAAAAAATAGAGATAATAACTTTATTCGTCAGCAATTACTTTTACTACAAGCGTTTCTTCACCTTCCACATCCATTTAGCTGTCACAGTCTTGTTCAGATTTTCAGTTCGTCTGGCCACGGCTACGCAACACTGCGTTAACGACCCACTTTTCTAGATAATCCTGAGAGGCTGACAACATACAGGTTGGCAGGGACCAGGGACATTGTGACGCGCAACTTTTTACCATGGTGGATTCAGTACACGATTCTGGACATTGAACGCAGGGGGCGTTAACATTTTTCAGTCATTAAAAATAAAAGCTGTTCCATAAATTTTGACCACGTAGGAAAAATCTGCGCCAGGATTTTTAGAAGCATTTGCTGAATTTATGGTTACAGTATGCGCGTCGATATCCGTTCCACCCTGTAGTGTGCGAAAATTGTGGCAAATTATCTAGGCCAGGAAACCCTGGACCAGGAATACAGAGAAGAATCATAGTCACTACAAACAAAAATTGTAATAGTGAAGAGTGGCTCCTGGCCATTGTGCTGAACGGGATTGAAGAGGGGCTGCCCCTTACTTTCAAAAGTCATTTACTGAATCGCTTTGTTTGCATTCTAGCGCAAAAGACAAGGACGCATTCCCCAAAAATATATCTATAGGACGATGGTTTATTTTTATGCGCACGGTTATGTCAAAAAAAAAATGCTTTGTACGAAACATTGAACAGATTCTCCCTTCAAGTGTCGGTTCTTTAATAATGGAGTCAGAACACCTTTTGTATGCTAAATGTTTATCTGTAACACGCAATCATAAAACCATTGCGCGATCATAACTGAAAACAATCCCTAAACCTAAGTTTGTATCTGAATAATTTAAATGGATGCAGCATTATTTATTCAATGAAAAAAAAATAATAATAACATGATTCTACACATAAAACAACAATAAAATAACCTAATAGTTAACTTATTGCTACAAATGAAAAAATGGCATCGAAATATTCCTCCGCATCGCTGTCAACTGGTTGTGTGCTCACAAGACTCGCGGTATTGCCACGTTGCCTTTGCATTTTGTTCAATAGAGCTCGAAAATTATCAAGTGCAGAAATTATTGTTGACTATGGCATATGAATCCCTGTTTTTTTTCCAAATGGACTTTCCAATTAAGAGAGGCTTTCTCAAGCCTGCCAGCCCTTAATACCCCACCATGAAACCAATAAGACTTTAATAGGACGTAAAAGTACAGCACTTTTTACGGACTGACTTAAAACGACGGCATTTGGATCTACGGACGGACGTACATCGAAATGGCTTCAATGACTCCTGCCGTGCGATTCTGTGACCATCTCACCGTGAAAACTTGGGTGAAGTGAGGGTGGAGCGAGTAGTCAATAGTGTCAATCTCTAGCATCAGCGTGACTCACAGCTCACTCGAAGCTCACTTCACCTTAGTTATCACGGTGAGATTTTTCCAGAATCGACCGGCTGTAATGATTGAATTGTACTTTAGCGGATAATACGAAGACGTATTAATGAGTTTCAATTAATAACTATTGCACTACACAGCTGTGTAAGCTAAGAGTGATAAGCTGCTGCTCATCAATGTAATTATAGACTGAAGCACATTTTGTACATAACGCAATGATTGTATCCTACCTGGAAGTATCTGTCAATTAGTTCGTAATTACGCGAAACTCATTCCATTGCGGTCGCTTTCATGGATATTTAATAAATGAAATTAAAGTGAAATTAATGACCAAAAAGTCTGCATAATTCATAATTGAAATTTTATTTCATACAACATTGGATATCGTAAAATTAACACCATTCAGGAAATTGAAACATGAGGTTATAAAGAGGTGTAATAAATTGATAAACACTAAAGGTACATTCACCTTGCGTACAATGGACACGTGTAAAACTACCTACAATTTTATGACAAAGCTTTCAACTAACATCTAAGTTGCTACGATGAGCAGCTACGGCGTAGCAAAGTGCTACGTGTCACCGTAGCTGCCTCTACGAACTTGGCCATAATTCCGTAGTATCTCTTACGAGAAATATTAACTTAGTACAATTTATACGGGATTAAAATTAAGGAAGGTAGTAGGTATAAAGTTGCAGGAATTAGTTTTAAGTCTTACGTGCGCTGTGGCCTTTGAGTGCTAAGTTCTGAAGTTGGTGCTTACCTGAAAATAGAAGAAGTTAGGTTAATATTACATGAAAATAGGCATTTTTTTGTACAAACATTTAAAGAACCTATATAAGACTATTTTTATAAAATCTCGAGGTAACCTTTAAAATATATATACGCGCCGAAAATAAAATATCATCCATCGGCTTTTTAGAAATTGGTTCGTGAAACAAATATAAACCGATTCAGATTATCGCACTCCAAAATAGAATTAATCTACTCTCGTGTAAGCACGAACTACGCAACAATATTTATTTTGGATACAATTACCGCTATTGTTTTTTATTTATTTTCTCAAAATTCGTCTTCTTTCTTTTGACTTCGGAGAACTAATGTTTACTAGACATAGAATTCAGTTTTAATCATTCTTCTTTTGTTAATTATTTTTTAACACGCTCTTATTAAGCCTTGTATCCACTTGAGCATGCTCAGGCGAATGAGCGGCTCATTTGGCCGAGCCGCTCAAGTGGAGACGCCTGAGCACGCTCGGCCCGAGCAAATCCGAGCGCGCTCAGGGCGAGCCGGCATCTGTCGGTTTTTGTCCGTGCTCAAAGGCGCTCAATATTCGCTCGGCGCTCAGTGTGGACGGTTGCTTTTGTGTTTGAGGCGAGCCAGTCGAATTCCCCGAGTTTAATATAGTTTAATTACGTTTACTTTTTCTGTTATTTGAAAAATGAGTGGCTCTCATCCACCACCTTGGTGGTTTTCTCTTCTTCTTTATGGCACAGTGAATGATTATAAAGGCAGCAGCAGCTACACGGACACGTGAAGACATGACGGAGCCGAGCATATACTGAGCAGCCTGAGCACAGCTTTTTCAATGTTGAGGCTCGTTCGACCAAAACATTCATTTTGTTCCTCTGAGCATGCTCGGGCGAATGAGCGGCTCATTCGCCCGAGCATGCTCAAGTGGATACAAGGCTTCAGCTTCACTTGTAACTAACCAAAGTTAAAATTGACTTCTAAGATTTCATAACATTGTTTGTACACTGTTATGAAATCTTAGAAGTCAATTTTAAGGTACTTCTAATTATCGTATCTAAATGAAACTTGTATGCATATGTAGTTCGGATGACAAAACTATAATTTGGTATCTTAGAGTTGATCTGGAACTCTTCATTGGCTACTACTAAGCCCCTCGAGTTTGGGCTCATATGATTTGTTTTGACGAGTCATTGGGCTCGTCAAAACAAATCTATTGAGATTGAGTAAGCGTGTTTTATAGGTTTTTTAAACTACATATTTCAGGTATAGGTACATAAAAATGTTTTTAAAATTTTATTAATCATAAAACGTATTTATTTAAGTGGATCGCATTAATGGGGCTGCAGCTATTAATAGCATTTTACCACTCCATCAAGCATAGCATAATGTAATTAACTACCAGCGCCGAAGACAAACGCGTCAACTGCCGTGTTATCGTAAATAAGTTTAGCTGCTCCAGTCAGGCCATCTCGAGCGCGTCAACACACTTAGTCTATGTGATGAACGAGCTATCGCTTGTACGATCTTTAATTACGAACCTACCCTCCATTTAAAAATAGTGTGTTGAATTATTTATATATTATTTTCATGTGCGACAGCACGCGAGAACCACAGAACCGGTCGATGACGCCCGAATGATGATGATGGCCTAAGGTCTCAGGACGTCTTTCGGCTAAAATGATGATGACGAATTTTGTTCGTCAAATAGCAGGGGATATTGTCGTTCTCAAGTTTGGATTGGGTTAGAATTAGTGTGGACACGGAATGTAAATCGCTCGTTCCTAGAATAAACGAGCGAACTATCAAAGTGGTAACTTATTGTTGCAATACACATCCAGACTCTTGTTTAAATGTTTTAATTGTTTTGAATATGTAATTAGAATATTTGTACGCCTTTGACGACAAGGCATAGCGTTCATTTTATTAATCTAAAAAAATATCGGTATTTTATGGTTTACTTATGTTCTACAAATAAAAATATTTTAATTTTAATTCTTTAAACTGGAGGCTGTATACCCGACTGTTGGCTATAAACGTCTAGTATGACAAAGTCTGTCTATTCAATTCAATTCATTTATTGCATCAAATATGGTAGGTACATGAAGTTCTTAAAATAAAATTAGTAACACACATTTGGCCAATAATTAGCATGCAATAGTACAATATATTATTATAGCTACATACTACTACTATATTAACTATAACTACATTTTGGAAATTTATGTATTTACTTAGATATCAGTCAAATATATATGTGCTTTAATGTATAAAATTTACAGGGACACTTGAAAAGCGGCACTTGGACAAGCAAATGAGATGTTGAACCTCAGCCGCTACATAAAAGACGTGAACCTACTCTTATTACAACCGTATTGAGCCTATGTGGGAAAATAAAAATAACGGAAATGTGTGTGTGCTGTACTTATAATAGGAAGTCCCCTGCCTAAACCTAACCCTTCGTGGAAAACAGGCTTCATATTATTTTGTGTTTGTCTAAAAATACCCGCCTTCCCAGAAACAGTTCTTGAGCCCTAGCTTGGCCTTCAAGCCCTTTACAAACATTTAATCTGTAAAACGAATGAGAAGTTGATTTACATTGAATAATCTGGATACTTGCAAGATAACGAGTCCACAAATTGTCAACAAGAACAGCTCTCATTAAAGTTTTTCTTTCAGTAAATAATTTAATGAGTGGAGTTTCTCTCAGCTCGTATAAATAAAGTTGGTATACATAATGAACTGGCTCGCGGAACATCGCACGATCGCTAATTACAAACTACCCGCCCACGCCGTTGGCGTGAATGAAAATGAAACTAAGAAAAAAAAGTATATATTCTATTTAATTGACCGTCGGCGCCGTGGAGGTCAGCCTAGGCTAAGCTATACCTACGAGTACTAACGCTTAAATTTGCGTAATGTGATATCGTCTCCCTGGTAAAAAATACGGGCCGAAAATACGCCGAAAACAGGCAGAGGTAGTGAACAAAACGCCGAAAACACGCCGACGCGCCGAAAACAGGCCATAAACACGCCGACACACGCCGAAAATAGGGCGAAAATACGCCGACACACTCCAAAAACACGCCGAAATGAGGCCGTAATCACACCGAAAATAATTTTTATCCGGGCTGTCCTGTGTAGGTCCCTCGGAACGGTGAAAGAAAACATCGTGATCGGCATGTCCCAGAACCAAACATTCGAAGACCACATGTCTTCGATTTTTTTCGGTTATTTTTTATACATCTTCCAACCCGCACTTTGCAATTGTTGGCTTTATTAGATAATCATTGAAGTGTGCTGTTATTGTTAAAGTCCCTAATAATTTTGAATTGTAAATAGTTTTTATTTATATTAGGTAATGAAACCTGTTAGTTGTTCTGTTGAGTTATAAGGGAGATATAGATATAAATATATTTTTTTATAATTTAGATAACCAATACTTCATTAAAATTTCACTTTGCTTTAGAATAAACACCCAACTGATTAGGTGCAAAAGAAAACTCGACATTACTACACTATTATAGCACAACGCCACCAAATGAAAGCCTCAGTATTTGTTTATTTAGTTAAAAGTTAGTCTCAAACTTTTAACTAAATAATGAACTATTAAGAGTCCTTTAGAAGTTTAGATCATTAATTACTTCGGTGAGGTCGTCGACACCGACAGAGAGTGACGGCAGTGACTTGCTGTTTCAGCTGACGATAACTTGCTACTATTACCTACTAATGCGTTATTGATGTTCGTAACTTAACTCTTGAACATGTCAGTATGGATGTGTAGGTATGGAGTAAATCACTAACCTAAGAATAAGGTTTATGCGTCTTTTTAGGGTGCTGTACCCAAAGGGTGCCAACGGGACCCTATTACTGAGCCTCCGCTGTCCGTCCGTCAATCCATCCATCCGTCCGTACCTACGTCTGTCAGCGGGCTGTAGCACATGAACGGTAAAAAGCAGACAGTAAAATTGTTTACAGAGTGTGTTGCCGATATAACAACAGATAGTAAAAATAAAATAAAGTTAAAAATTATAGGTCTAAAAACGGCGAAAAAAGTTTTCTTGTTGTACAAGAAACCTTTTCTCGGCGTTTTTGCCTTGTGGTACGGAACCCTTCATGTGCGAGCCCGACTCGCACTAGGCTGATTTTTTATCAGAGAATTGGTTTGCAGTGGTGTCAGTGACACCACTGCAAACCAATTTTCTTACAGCATCACAATCAATCATCATCATCATCTGCCTAGCCTTTTCCCTGACCTAACCTTAACTATGTTGGGTTCGCTTCCAGTCTAAACGAAAAAGCCAAGCTCAAGCTAAAGCCAAGGTCAGACTTTACCACATCAATATGTAGCCAATTAACTCCTAAAAGCCCCGAAATATTAAAGCAAGTACTGAAAAATATCAGTAGTGTAAAAGGCTCAATCTCGATTAATCGCCAAACGGCCAGCATATCATCCGAGTGCCGCTCTCATTTGCATAAAGCGAGCACCAGGAACGCTGTCGATAGCGAGGTTGAAATGCGTACGTTTGTTTGACAAACGCTCCCTAATTAACCACTGCCGGATTGGGCATTTGAAGCAACATAAGCTGTACATACTGGATAATTTTTTTAACCGTCTCCAAATGTTTACAGGGTGTTCTACTCATGAATATGAACAACTTTCACTATAGGACTAACTCTGAAATCACGAAATCAAAATCAGCTGTTTAATACAAAAGTTCAATACCTACTTCACCAAAATGTATTAAACAGCAGATTTTTTTTTCGTGATCTCAGAGTTGGTTCTATAGTGAAAGTTGTTCATATTCATGGGTAGAACACCCTCTAAAAATTTGGAGACGGTAAAAAAACACGCTGTATAAATTATAATGCTTAAATTAGAATATATTATGTTTTCGGTTCTTGATGATAGCACTATTACATTTCCCCTGCTAAAACTAACAATTGTTTTCATTGGGAAATAAATATCTGTTCGGAAAGAAAATGACAACTAATTGTCACTGGAATTATGGCCGGAAATATAAAAGATTTTAATGTTTTTTTTTTTTGTTTTTACTTTTTTTTCCGTTCAATAAAGTATATATATAAATAAATAAATAATAATAAATAAAGTACCAGCTTCTGCCCGTGACTTACCATCGCGTCACATAGACTTTCTTTTGATTGATTGATCCTAGCGTGATGTTAAATAGCCTATAGCCTTCCTCAAGAATCAAATGCAAAAAGATTTTTCAAATCCGACTATTAGTTTCAGGGATTAGCGCAAATCTGCAGCTTTATTATTAACTCACTTTTGTCACTGAATCTATAAAAACGACAAGTACTTAGGATTAAGAAACTATAATTGCCATACGAAACCGATTAACTAAAAAAACTTATAAACACAAGAACTTTCGTTTGATCTAAAAGTGTCGTAACAGCAGTTAATTGGCGTCGGAGTGCAGGCGGCCGTCCGCAGTAATGAAATAAGGACGCGTCGCTGTGCACGTTTGCTTGACCAACACACGTATAACTTGCAGTGTAACTTAGTCCAAGCTTTGTTTAAGTACAAGTTAGCTTTGGTTGGTAAGTTGAAGTATTGGAGCATGAATTGAATATTGAACAACGGTTTGTTCGCTAAATGGTTTCCTATTTTCTTTGAAGCCATTGAATATACAGACATGCGTCTTTCCTAAGCTGCACACAGTATTTATACAATTTATAAATAACTAGCGACCGGCCCCTGCTTTTCACGAATTATACGACTACACAAAACATTGAGACGAAATGACGGTGAAAACTCCGTTGCGTATCAAAATCCGTTGCATAGTTTAGAAGAACAACACATATTTTGACATAATAATATACGAGTACAAGCTGACCCGGCAAACTTCGTACCACCTCAGAATCAATAAATGAAATCAGTCAGTCCGTTCTAGACATATCATCAAAAAAACCATTCCATACAAAATGTATAAGAAAATGAATTACCTTCATTATTTTTATTTTCGTGAATATTTCCCATGTTTTAGTAGTTATTCTGCTATTCGGGGCGGAGAAAAATCCAAAAAATGAAAGATCATAAAAATCGTTCCAGTCGTTCTTTTAGTCATTAATGGTGTAACCAACCCGCTTTTGTTTATTTATACATATACATGTAGATGTTAAATTGTCATGGAGTTTATACATGGGAGTATGGTGAGAATTTGAAAGAAAAAGACCAATATGAATTTTCATAGTTTTTCATTTTGATTTCGTGTCAAAAGAAGTTTATTAGTTTAGAGGTAACAAGTTCCAACTGGCGGCACCAGTTCACGAACACAAATAACAAACGCCACTTGGTTTGGATTTAAAGCAGTGTCAAAGGCTTTACGCGAGGACTAAGTGTCGCCGGTCGAGCGCCGGTTTCCGTGAATTTTCGAGCCGACATACATCCGGCCGCAGGACCGGCATCATGCCATCGTGTTCTATTGAATTGTGAGAGGCGGATATCGAACTCACGACCAATGCATATATAGGAACATGACAGAAGGCCAACACTGTATCTCCTACATTTTGTATTTATATTAAGATAAATATTTATACTAACCGGATAAGCGCTTTAACGGGCAGACAGACGTTGAGTTTCAATAATAATCATGTAGGGATGTAATGAAAAACAATAAGTTACTTCAATTTATAAATTGAATATCAATTTAAATTATTAAATAAACATTTGCCTTAGAAAACTAATAACAATAGTATTTTCACTTCTATGGCCTTGAAACTAATGGATTAAACTAATACATTAAATTCCGAAAACATGGAACGATTGAAAACTTATAGAACCATTAGAACGATAAAACGTTTCTACTCAAATTATAATTATGTCGTATGCCTAAGTATTTTACTGTGTGTATATAAATAATAAAATATATAAAACTATTGTTACAGAAATTACGACTCAAAAACATAAATAACTACTTATACAAACTAAGTAAACAAATTCCTACAAAGTACGCAAATAATTAAATAGTAAACCTCGTGTCGAACCATAAAGAATAAGATAAACATCAGGTAGGCAGCCAACTTAACAACCAGATACACTGCGGCGAAGCTTTGTAACGAATTTTTTGTCCTACTCACATCTTTTTGGAAATGTGCAATGTGCGAATGAGACAACAAAAGCTAAGCGGAAACGATTTTCCGCAGTGTACTGCCCCTTAATTCGACAAAGATACACAGAGGACCCACTACGTGACATAATACACGATTTTTATTATTTGATGTCTTGCACTCACGTAGAGATACCAAATCAAAGTAAAATATTGCATACACGTGTACTCAGCTACTGCAAAAGTTTCAAAGTTTTTCATAAACATAAAATCTATACCTACATTTGTGCAGGATAGTTAAATGTATATTTTTTTTATATGTCGTAATTTCAGTGAGGCTTCTGTGTTTATCTTTTTAATGTGTATCCGTAATCCTTAAGTTTTTATGTCCGTCGCTTTGTCTACGACGTAGCGCTGTAGCTCGTAGAGGGCTACGAGAGGCCGTAGACAGAGGATTTACAGGTGGGCTGAGGTGAAGCTTGGCTCAATGTGCGTTTATAACTCGATGATATCTAACATTAACGATACTCGACTAGAATTCACGTCCCATTTTTTTTGGACTCAGTGGCGCCATTAAACCTATACGATGATAGCAGAGTAACTTCTGTCCGTTATTTTACACTCGACAATAGCGAAGCTTTCATTTAGTGTTTTTTTTTTTTTGTAATCGATACAGTTCCTCAAGAGATTTGCTGTTTATAATGTTAGTTTAGATAAAGCTATATATAAAGTCAGGAAGTATTACATTTCTGCCATTTGTATTATTTATGTTTTTACTCCGGAGTATTTATTGAGAGTAAGAGCGCCATCATTATTTTCAGAGCTAAAGTCTGTCTAAAGACAGCCTTGAGGTCTGTGCACAGACTAATACATATTTACTATTTATCAGTACAGTAAACGACACCTATGGTAGTCGCGAGGGCGTGCGCCGCCACGCTAACGACGTCTAGCCGGCAGAATGGGGAGAATGGACACACCTTCCTCGACATGCATCGTATCGTATCAGGTGAAAGGAAAACATTCTATACAGCCTCGTTGGCAGCGATGTGGATTTATACGTATGTTTTATTCGAAGCGAAGTTTAAAATGTACGTTGGTGAGAAATTCAGTGACCAAAGGTGCATTCCAGCTGTAATCTTCAGGAGTTTATTTTATCACTTTTGTGCTCCTGAGTTTTATTTATTTGATTTACTATAACATAACGCGGCAAAACAGCAATTACATTCGTTAAGACATGTTAAGAATATAAAATAAAATATATCACGAGTTCACGACACGACAATCATACGCTCATCTCATCTCACAAAACTCCAGCCATACTGACAACTCTGAGAAGATCTTACATTTCGTTCTCGACAAACATTAAAATGTTTCAATAAAATTTAATTGTTGTTATGTTGAAATAACGTCTATAAATTTTTGTCTACGCTTTATTTACGAAGTATTTATTACTTATAATATATAGATAATTAAGCTATACCTGTCGTTTATGAAAGAGATTATTAGAAATAAGGTTACTATATCGCGATAATGATGTTAAAATCAAAACCAATCTTCGTACTTTCCTTCTATCGTGTGCACCGATCCCCGAGGAAGAAACCCATTATTATCGATAACTATAAAAAACACAACAATACACGAAAACATTCTTATTTCGAGGTACGCGCCACAATCATAGACGAATTTGACCCAAATGTTAACAAAATAATATGATAACCGACAGTCATGTATGTATTTTGGTAACGAAATCAATAAATAATACGCAGTCAATATAATACAGCTGACGTCGGTTCTATTAATATTATTTTCGTAAGTCATTCTTGTACCGCATCGTGACTAAGGTGACTGATACTGTTACTGCAAAATAAGCGTATCTAGGTGTCAGCTTTAATATGCAGATTCATATGATACGTTAGCTTTTAAAATAGTAGTTAGTACATTCCGCAGCTGAGCCCGCTACATATTGATACATAATCAAACATTTTACATATTTTTCTCTTCTAACAGTACATAACAGCTCGCAGCTAAACTCATGTAAGCTTCAAGCCAAACTGCACACAATACACATCAGTGAACAGGCTACAACATGAGGTCCAGTGTTTGCACTCTCGCCCCGGATCACAGTGTTGCCAGCGACTAAATATAAACCAGTTAAACAAAAACATTGACGTCACAATCTAACTTGTAGTGTACCTAGTTTGACACCAGCTTGAAAAGGATGAATATTATGTTATCTGGTACATTATTTTATAAATAAATGGCTAAATGTGAGTGTAGTATGTATACTACACCGACATTTAGCCTAAGAACCTGATTCCCCGAAGGGACAGGAAAAGGTGTACCTTTTCCTGTCCCTTCGGAGAATCAGGATGATATGTATAAACAATTTTGATGATATGTCTAAGAAATCCTTTGTTATACCATTATACTGCCTACACGTAAAATAAGGTCACAAAAAACGTGTTTATAGACTTCTTATGTAATAGGGTGTGTTTTACGAATGAAATCAAGGTATTTTACAACACACTATGAGTCGAATTTCTAATGCGATTAACTTTTATAATAATATGATGCCCAGGTTGGTCATAAAAAGAAAGAATAAAAATCCAAAAATTTAAACCCTTTCAAAAACTGAAAGCATTCTAACCATCAAAAGGTCCCGGCGGTCAGTCTAGTACGGAGATCAAACGAACGCTCCCTATCCATTGAGTGGTAGCTAACTACAAAAGGAATCTTGTCATCAATGGACGTTCACCAAATATTGGTTTCCTAAAAATAAAGTTAAACAACAAAGAAGCTGTAAAATTAACTGCAGCTTAATTTGACATAACTTTATTCCGCTCGTATTTTTCACATTCTAGTTGCAAACCGAATTCTTTCATCACAGCCAATCTGGCGCATTTGTTCCAGACCCCAATTTGTCCGCAAATAAAAGAAAGACGACTAGCGGAAACATTGACATATCTCCATTAGGCAACAAGCTTGCGGTAGACTGCCGATAGCCTGTCCTTGGCATCTGACCTCGGGAATGTCCGCAGCATTACATTTCGACAAAAGAAGGCTACATATTCGCGTCGCCAATTACAAGAAAAGTGCAGATAATTTAGCACACGCAAAACTTTTAAGAACTATGCTAGGCGTATAGTGTCTTGATTATTTATTGAATACTTCAATCACATAAATATATAGAGCCGGACTTAAGGCCATAGGCATTTTCTACCAGTCAGCCTTTTGGTGATACAGAGACAAACAGTGGTAGGTGCAATCATGAAAATTGTGGAATCAATATTTTAAATTTAAAGATACGCATAATCTATTAAATTATAAATATAATATATACCTAATTACATATAAAATAAGCACAAATAAATATACACAAATTCACGACTCTTGATCGTTTAGAAAAAGCAGAATTCTTCTTAAAAAATCTCACTGATGAAAATACTTAACGCGACGATCATAATCTTAAGAAAGCTTTTATGAAAATTAAGATTTTTCCACGAAGGCAAGGCAAAGTCATTTAGCGTGGGAAGATCAAACACAAACTAAGTGTTTTTCATTTTCATCTCTTTAAATTCTGTGTTGTACTTCTCTGCTTTCAAACTCTCAAATTAAATATCAGTTACTAACAAATTTTTTTAACCATCGTATCCTAAGATAAAAATTCCAGGGTTACTATTTATAGAAGAAGCTACTGCCTTTTGTCCTAACTAACTATACGATTCCTCTGAAATAGAACTGGGTACTGAGATACAATTTTTATCCATTAAGCAAAATTCTTACGATTTCTAGTACAAAAATAAATAGAAATGCTAAGGGGAAACGTGGTTATAAAGGACCTATATGATGGTGTGACTACGAGTCGGCAATGGACAATTTGAATACCATAAATACCGAAACGGTTGCTAATATACATATCGATTGCCAGCTTATTGCCTCCGGGCCGCAGTGACAGTAGGCCATTCCTTCTCGATGAGAAACTGCTTCGCGCCTAGATAAGTTACAGGCACGCTTGGTATTCTGCCAGGAATTCAGTTATATAACAACTTACAATTGAAGAGGAGTATTTATGTGACCATTCTCTTAGTCAACTTAGCCTATTTGTTAGTGGTTTTAGTTTAGTGTTAAACACAAATGCAGTTTGCGAATCTGATGTAGGTAGGCGCTACCAGGACAACAGTTGACCAGTTTGTACAAAAAGTACGAGTCTGTTGTTAAAAATATTCAGTCAAATAAAATATCCTACGTTACTTTTATTGAGCTCGAGAGAGTGCTGTAGACTGGACCCTTACAATGGACGATTACAATGGCTGGAGTTGCGACATTAGCGAAACCGAGTAAATACAATAAATTCATCTCCTAAGCAAGGGTCAAACTCAATATCAAAGCCTCTCTTTAAAACAAAAACCATTGGGTCCAGCCGTTTTATGTTGAAAGTAATTAATCATAGACTTGGACAAGAAACGAGCGGTCATCGTGTCTCGAGCATCTGTTACTAAAGACGTAAAACACGAGAACTTCTAGTGCTTCTCCGTGACTGCCATTAAGTACACTTTGGAACAAGTGCGCTTCTTTGAGACTGGTTTGCAAAATTCTTTACATATCGACTCTAATTTTCGTGAGCAAATAGCTAGGACCGGCCGTATACATTAAACATTTTAATTGCAGTAAGATAATATTAACCAAAATGTATATTTATCTGAATTCCTAGACTTCCGAACGAAGGGTTCTCACAGACCATTAAACAAGTCCCAGTATTTGTTCATGTTACTCTATTTGGCATGCAGATCTGCAAATCCCTGAAGGGTAAACATACATCCAGAATGCAGAGCCGAAGGGTGACACCTAAACAAGGTTAATGGCACAGTTTAGGAGGGGAGCTTAACGAGCGTACCTGCAGCCCTTTGTTCGGACTGATTGGGCGCGATTTTTAAATACTGCGTTTCGGGCGGAGGGTTTTAGGTCAAAGCGTTGCATATACAGTATACCTATATACATGCACGTTAAGCATGTATTTGCAACCCAACAACCAACCCTTAGCGAAAAGATTAAGGTTGAATGGCGCAAAGAATACGAGTATAAGAATGAACATAATACACACTGTGGAACTAATTCCATAGTAGGTACCTCAGTTATATCGTATTTACGTCGACCGTAGGTTCAATTGAGGTAAGGGACAAAATACCCAAAATGAGTTGAGTATACAGTTTTGTTCAGAATTTTTCGCTCTATCGAATGGTGAATATGAAAAAATTCTAGCTTAAGAAAAATGTCCCTTACTCTAATGATTTTTGGATCCAAATTTCGAATCAGCCCCATAATAACAATGTATCTGAAAAACTATGCAATATAGGAACTTGAAATGGTGTAATTATCGTCGCCAATCCACTTCAAATAAGGTAAGGGTCTTCCCAATCAACGAATTACCATTAATACGTACGTCAAAAGTGTGTACTTCATTTTCTGTCAAAAATCTCTTTACACTGTATTTTTTTCATAAATTTTTTCAACAAGTCCTTTACACTATTTTTTCATTAATAGATTGGATCCAACGTAGAGGTCAATTTAATGTAAGGGACGGGACTACAAGATACTTGGTCAGTAAGGGACATTACTAACAAAATACGTTGTTGTAAGGGACATCTATTTTCTTAAATAGCTAGCTCATTTAAATAAATGTTACACAAGTAGATAGAGCACTAAAATACAAGTTTATGTGTGAAATCAGACCCTAAAAAGGTTAATAACAAAAAAAGTTATGGGCGATTTAGTCCGAAAAAAAACTTTGTCGGCCTCTCCTGAAAAATCGTATTTTGTCCCTTACCTCAATTGAACCTACGGTCGACGGTATGTCGCGCGACTTGAGCTTCTTTATTAGTCAACCGGTAGTGGCTTTACGCAATCCTAAGATTGCCACCCACCATCCACTACGTACTCGATGCGGAAAGCAGAGAACTGGGTGTTGGGCAACAGCTTAGGAAAGTCCTATGTCCATCAGTGGTCTGGGATAGGCCTCGTTGACCCACTGCAGCACAAATTTTCGTTCTATTTGATTACTTTATAGTCAAATAAGAATGTAAAGCACCGAGATAGACTGAAGTGCCGATACTCGTATTACGAGTAGTTTACTGTCAACGCCAGTTAGTGCTAACAATTTTATGGCTGTGCCAGTCGAGCGGAAGTTGCTAGTTATCCGCCTTGTTGGAACCGCACTTTATGCTTAATGTCGCCTTTTAAGTGCTAGAGTGTATATTCAAAATATTTATATGATTGTGAGTATATTGAGTGGAGACCGTGAGTCGGCAAAGTTAGCCTGGTGTGCTCGCCGGCCGGTCTAACGAGGATTGACGATAAATTTCATGACTGTTGGTAAATTTTAGGCACAGTGACCCCATAGCGCTTGTTCCATAACAATATGTCATGCTTAAGGTGCTTAGTTATAGAATGGCTTGTTGGTGGTAACTGATGTAATTTAATTCACTGCTGATGTGCTTCTTTTAGCTACCGTTGACTCTTCAGTACATACACCATCATGGCAGCAGACTCCAGAACAGAGTTCTTGCTAACAAAGGAGCAGGAATGCCCATTGGTCGTGTATTAGCTCTTCTTATGGAATAGAACCCTATACAATACAGGAGGTAAATAACGCGCAATGTGAGCGTTGTACAAGGAATGAGAGTATACGGAACGCCTATAAGAAATGTCTATATGAAATGCCCAGATTTACACTGATTTTGAGACCGAAAAATGTTTAACAATTAAAATAAAACGGGAACTTGAATTTAACAGAAAGTTATTGGGACAAGCTATTTTTAAGGCAAAAGAGTTACTTTTTAATGTGGGCGTTTCTCGTTGTCCCTTGATTTACATGTAGTGTGATTTAAGGTACAATTTGGAGAAACAGGGATTTTTATTTGTCTTTACGTAATAGAACTTTCGGATTTTACTTACGATCTGTCGTTTAGTTGGAAAGTAGAACTTCATAAGGACATTGGTCCAAAAAATAGAGACCTATCGGCAGCCGGCGAAACACATAACACAATATCACGCCTATTTCCCACAAAGGGTTAAGCGGAGGTGTACTAATAATACACCCACATTTTGCAAAATCAAGATTCCAAAATCCCAAATCACCTTTGCGAATAGTTAAAAATAATTTGAAAAAACTTTCGTGATATAGGTAATTTAATCATAATAGCTTTTCTCATATCTTTATATTAAAGACTCTAAACGCAGTAAAAGGTGGGTAATTCAATTCTCTGATAAAATATAACAAAACTAGGCTGCCATATACGTACGATTTAGATTTCAACACTTTTATGAGGCTGAAGCACGCTATGTTAACCTTTACCTACACTTTTTAAACCACTTGTACAATATCAATAAAACATATCTATTCTGTAAGTTAAAGTTTGGGTAATGTAAGGTGCCATATAAAGTATTATTTTTGTTTTAACTTGTTTAAAATAATGTGATAAAATATTGTGTAAAATACTTTTTAATTCGCTCTTCTTTAATGGGCATTAAAGAAGAGCGAATTAAAAAAGTCCGCCTCTGTACATTTATGTGCTTGAAGTATTAAATAAATAAATTAATTAAATTGATAAAATAAATAATATCTGTGAAACTGAATTACGGTCCATAGCTAGAATATAAAGAAGAGCGAATTAAAAAAGTCCGCCTCTGTACATTTATGTGCTTGAAGTATTAAATAAATTAATTAATTAAATTGATAAAATAAATAATATCTGTGAAACTGAATTACAGTCCATAGCTAGAATACAACCAAATGCCGGCCGGTAAATTCAGAACCATAATAACCTAAGTTTTAAATTAATACCTACATAACGGATCAATACATATTAGTCGTACAAAACTAGGTATAAGTGCTACACTTCTAAAGTTACATAATAAACAATTTTTTCTACTGAAAAGTTACAAAACCATTACAACTGCAATACGGGCGCGGAAGCAGCGCCATCTATCGACCGCCAAACATTCCCCCACGAACACGCCGCAAACCTTATTTTGCTAAAAACTCACCGGTAATGTATGAAACGATGAACTTAAACAGCAGCGTCAATTACAGAAATGTTTTATCACTCACTGTAATTCGTCAGATTATTCACAATTATTCATATCACAAGATTGTTCACTGTTTCTGCACGCGAGTGTACTTGTGGGTAGTATTTGGTATTCTGAGTACAGTGAGTGTCGGAGGTGGGTACGGTCGTGCTGAGCGGGCCGGTGACGCGGGTGGACTGCCGCGGCGCGCCCCGCGATGCGCCCCCGGCATGCGCGCCATAACCTAACCCCGTTCCGAGTTTTCCAACCCAAAGAGTACGCGAATGTCAAGATATGACACTGCTTTTAACTTTCGTTTTAAGTCGAACAGCAAACATACTTTTTATCGGCAAAGCAAGTATCTGTTGATTACACTCACCGATGCAGGAGGTACCATTTTCTACCACTTGACCGTAGACGTCATATTAGTGATGTATGCTACTTGTTTAATATCGCAAATGGTTCAATCGACTGTCCTGAACTTGTTTCAAAATTAACGTTACGCACTAATCAGATGGGACTGCGACAGCGACCACTCTTACATGTACCTTTTGCGATCACTAATTACAGGCGTAATGCATACTTTCCAAGAGCCAGTCGCAGTTTTAACGAAGTTTCTTGTGAACCCAATATTGATCTATTCTGCACCAATGCAAGCACAGTTAGAGAATTATTGGCAAAGCCATTTTTTGTACAGGAGGCACCTTCTAGCTCTTGAATCATTTATTTTACAAGTTGGCTTAAATTATAAACAATTAAATAAAATTAACCAACTTTTGAAATTAATAATTCAATAATTTGATCGTAGTTTGTTTGTTTAATTTGTTAGATTATTTTGTACTAGGGAACCAATTTTTTTTTTTTTTGTATCCATCTGTGGAGGCTTGTAATTAGCAATTTAGTTATATATTTTTGTTACTATAATGTTATTAGTCTGTAAGCTTTCCTAAAATAAAATAAATATATAAATAAATAAATAATAAATATCTGCGTGGAACAATTAAATAAATTGTAGAAAGACCTAGTTGTTTAGCTTAACTTTTAAGTTGCAAAGTTTACCTAGTTTTCAATAATTAATGAGTTTAGCGGTCCAATTCCTCATAACTTGACTTACGCTTTCAGAAAACATCCAACCACGCAGAGCTGAAAATGTATCCCAAATGTACATAATACTGAACATACTAGAGCTAAAAGGCCTTCTATTCTAGAACATACCCGTCTTACGGAAAACATTATGATAGGCCGGGCGATATATTCATCGGATGGCTTACGGAAGCCCTCATTGACCTAGAAAGCTCTAACTACACTTACGATATAGGCCAGGGTAGGTCCTAATGGATTTAGTTATCGAGGAAACTGCGGGGCAAAGTCAGGCTATCGAGTTTAGAATAGCCTACATGACCGTTAAATTACGGCGTCCATATTGAATTTGATAGCGCTTGTTTTGAATTTCAAAGACAGATATAACATTAGAGACTACATGAGAGGATGGTGGTTTTTCAATTGTTAAGAACTATCTGTCTATTGTTAACAACTGTCAATAGTTGTTCATGTGTTTACTCTTTACGCATGACATAGTCTGACCAATAGATCTCGTTACTTAATCGGGGATCTGCATCTAAGTACTAGTTCTAGGTAATTAAAAGAATGGATTACTATGTATTTTCTTAGTTCAAGATAAGTAAAAGTTAATTATATACTGTCACAACTTAATTTTGTGTGACAACTTAATCTTGGCATCGTCAATATTAAAATTAGCGGCTAACAAAAATAGGCTACATACCTTTATAATTAGTAGATTTGAAAGGAGCATCGCTGTAAACGTTATCTTCAAGCCCATACAATAAGAGAAACCTGACAAGTAATTCTATTAATGTCATTCTATTAATGGCCAGTACATAAACAACGTAAACACGTACCAACCTTACAGTGTTGTGTACAATTATGTTCAAATAATATATATAATATAATATTCCACAACTATCACACAACGTAATCTAGTCCCAAACTAAGCAGAGCTTGTGCTATCATAGTACTAGACAACTGATAAACATACATTTATTTATTTCTAAATACATACATATTATAGATAAATGACACTTAGACAAAGAACAAATGATCGTGCTCATCACACAAACATTTGTCCTGGGTGGGAATCGAACCCACGACCTTGCGTATAGCAGTCAGGGCCACTGACCACTAGACCAATAGGCCTGCCTATGCCTGAAATAGATTAATTATCAGACTTCTTTTCATGACTGAACCACCTCTAAGTATACTTTGATAAGGTGAATAAATCAGTTATCACGACAAGATTGATTCTTCAGTACACATAATTGAGATGATATATGTAGAACGTTAATTACTTACTTTGTAATCGATATGTGTGTAACAGAAAATCGATCGAGAATCCTTTGTGAAATATTTGAATAAATTCATGAACGAAAACAAGAACTATGTTTTATGTATTTAATATAATTTTAGAATAGTCTAGTAGTGTATTCAGGAATTCTTCTGGTCCTGTCAACAATAGTAGCATTTAGTATAAAAGCTTTAGCTTTCAGCTACAATGTTGATGAAAAAAATATGGTAATATTACTCACTGTAGTTTCACTCTGGTAACGAATTTATGAGAATATTTTTCATGGTTTTTATTAACTTAAGAAGTCAACCATTGACTTTCAAGTCTTAAGCATTCATTGATTTAGTTTTCTTGCACTTGGCCCTTAAATAACAACAAGCCTTGAAAACAGCCGCTTTAGTCTTCATGATAAAATATCTGCTCGGCTAGTCGTCAGGTAAGCTTAACGGATAATATCCCAATACGTCTTTACAAAACGAACGCCTTACATTCAGCCTATAAATGGCGGCTGGTCCCAAAGTCTACGCGTTATTTATGGACCATTGGACAGTGATCCCTTCCTGAGTGAGGTTATCAGAAGACATTATCCCTCCAACGTACCGATACGAATAACTTGGTTTTATATCTTGAATTTTGACAAGATTTATACTCTGACAAAAATAGTCTTTGTATTTTTCATACAGATTTATGGGATACAGCAACGCTGGTACATATATTAGTAGATATTCACCATGTTACATCTAAATGCAGCTTTAGACACGTTCCGCGTAACATCAGTACAAAACGGGGTCCAGTAAGAGTATACTTTCCAGCCGGACCACACTCTACGACCAATAACTCCTTAACTAAAGGGGTTTATTGGACCATATTTCTCGTATGCAAGGTACTCTTTAGGTAGTTTTTTTTCAGGATATTGATTTATTAATAGTTCATTATACTCTATTTAATTAGAGGTGGCGCGGCCAGAGAGCACTGCCTCGCGGCCGGACCACATAAATTGTTGATTAAAAAGATATCTCTTGAGGTACTAAAAATATAGATATATTCCGATGAAAGTAGACTTTAGGTAGGTATTATTTCGAACTATAGCATCTGAGTACTAAACTGTGGTCCGGCCACAGAGTACCACACGGTCCAGTACCTACCTACGGAAAACAGGCTAACGATTATGACTCCGGAACATCATGCCCGTAAAGATGTTCCTACATCGTATACCCATGACATCTTAATGGATAAATTGAATTAGCATACTAATTCCGGAATTAAAGAAAAACAGAGTGTATGAGCTCTTTGTGCTCGCGTTAATTTTAAGAGACGACGTAAATTGGGTCTCTTCTGGTCATTTGTATAATTAGCACTTTGCTGAAATTAAGACCCAAAGCATACGTATTTGCATGTTTATATAAAGTGTAGAATGATAAATTTTCCTGATATTGTACAAAGCTGTTATTTCTGGATCCATTTTTTAACATTTTAATATAGTTTCTTCTTCCCCGTGCTACTTTACTGAACAATAACCAGCTTTGTCTGAAGAGTTCAGAACATTCAATATTCAAAACTTATTCTTAACTCGTGCTAGTTAAGTTAATTATTAATTTTAACCCCAGCTTTTATACTGGTAAATAGTTCAGTAACTATCTATCTGATTCTAACTAGAAAGAAAACAAAGCTTCAAGAACGGTTATATTTAATTAAAACAATCTTCTGCGAAGAAAGTTTTCAGGGACCAGGTATTGTATTGAATCTGCAAAGAGAAGATTATAATGTTACTTTAAGATATTACACCGCAAGCAATGTACAAATTAGACATTCGCTATGAATCAAATTATTTCGGTTAATGAATATTGTTCCATCTCAGATTTTAAACACTCTTTCATAATATTAGGTTGTTCAAACAAAACATGTGGTAAGAATAAAAGCATTTATATGACATAGAAGATACTTATTTAATAGTATGGTAATAATTTATACATAATCTGCCTCGCTATCCGTTACTGCCTTCCAACGCTCTGGAAGTGTCTGTACACTTTTAAAATTTTATTTTCTTAGTGTGATTATGTTTTCCAGTGAATTCATTAATTGTTCCCAATCATCATACATGTTTCCTCCTTTTTAATTCATCAAAGCAGCCGTAGTCTAATGGCATTAAATCTGGCGAGTAAGGGGGGTTTGTCCAAAGACTTTTATTTTTTTCTTTTAAAAATTCTTAAACTATCACGCTTCAGTGCGGGCGGGCATTATCTTGGAGGAGTACAGGATGAGTACATTTTTGTTTGTTCGTTCATTCTGGGATTTCTTTATTTAGTATAGAAACATACAATAAGGCAGTGATTGTTTGACCTTCATCAAGAAGTCTGTAAAATGCGATGACGTTATAATGTAATGCTACCAAAAGTATTTCATTTTTCCCCAGCCAGAACCTTCGCTGATTTCGGTCCGGAAGTGTATACAGGGACACCCAAGCTTCATCGATGGCCAGAGTTCTCTTGAGCCTAGCAGGGTGTTTGTTATATTCAGATAAGTTACATTTGACAGCTAATAGTCGATGACCTTTTTAATTTTCAGTCAAACTGTGTGGTACCCACTTACCCAGTTTCTTATTCAAATGAAGAATTTCTGTCAAAATCATCCAAATTGAACTGATTGGCACTAACCACCGGGAAATGTGACGTACTGAATAACCTTTACGATCTTTCAACAGCTCCTCAACATCATGCTTTCTCTGCTCCCAATCTGTTGATTCTCTGTGGTCACCTCCTCTTCTTTCTCCAACCTCAAAATCATTCTTCCTAAATCGAATCACCCACGATTCTACTGTACGTTGACTGTAAACTTGACCACTAATAATTGCACTAGTTGTTTGTGAATTTGCTTCGCAGTCCAGCCGAGACCCACACCAAACTTAATAAAAATCCTCTGCTGATAGTCGTCGATCGAATTTTTTAATTGCTCTTGATCCATTTTGAAGTAAATTTAGAATTGAAATGCAGTAATAAACACGTATTTCGTATGTTTATACTCTTGTCGTACAACAGGTTGTGCAATGCATCCGCTCTCGAAATATCGCGCTACATGTCACCACACGTTTGATGTGAACAACCTAATATAAAGCTGTGAAATTTAATACCAATTTGTTCTCAGAATTCATGAGAAGCCTCAGTATGATGTTACCATTTTTGGATAGTAATACTATGATAAGCAACGAATTTCATTTTTCTAATACACAAGAGAAATTTAGGGGAATATTCGAGCTCTAAAAAGGAATCAATGTTATCAAGAAAAGGACTATTGTCGTAAAACTGAGCGAAAAATATTGATGACGGACATATTAGGTCCTTCACCGTCATCGATTTGATGCTGGCCAGTTTGTGAATAGGCCCCGAGAGAAATTGGATTTTCAGCATTTTCCTGCGATAAAATATCGCATCCCTCGGTGGGGCGGAGAAAGCGCGAAAAAACCGCTAGACTTATTTTATTATTCCTACCCTCTGTTAGGGACATTCAAATAGGGACGTACGTTCGGTTGACTCAGTTGAACGTTGCTCTGAGATTTTATAAACTTATAAATAGCTATGTACGCCAGGGAGGAGATAGGACTGCGTGCCACCTGCCTTTGACAATTTTCTTACGTTTCAAAGTTCTATAATAAACGTCTTTGGAGTTGGACACAAATGTTGCCGACATTTTATAGATTAATGAAATGACCTTAGAGACTGTTCATAACTAGAATTGGCTATTTAGAGACACAAACCTAAAAGAATGCATTCAACATTAGAATAGATGGATTTTGGGGGTCCCTAAAGTATTTACCGCTGCTAGGCCGAGCCTAGTTACGTAAAACTTTTAGGAAATTACCCAGAATTGCCCATGCAATGGCGAATTGCCGACAAAGCCTTTAGCAACGATCTACGAATGTATATTGAACCGATTATCCTAATTGGCTGACTCATCAGAGCTCATGTCCAACTTGGAAAGTGAAACACGGAATTTCGGGAAAGATATTATTCTAACGGACGGAGTATGCCTTGGGGAAATCGGAAACTGTTCTCCCCAATTCAACCAAACAGACTGCTTTCAATATTCAAATAGGTTGCATTTACTTCAGTTTGCAACTCCTTTGTAGTCTAAGTACGTTCTATCGTTATATTACGACTCCAACGCGGCAAGGTAAGGATTGTTACTGTTGAAACTGGTCTTTGAGTTTTCAAAATCGGAATTATACAGTGATAAATGACGAGTTGGAAGTGATGAAGTCGTCGGTGAGACAGCATAAACATTGCAGTTGCATCGGACCGCGCGCAAGATAGATGATAGCTCGCGATGGCCCGACGGGGAGACTGAGTGCGGTATCGAACTGACCCGTCACCGTGTTGGATGGTCCGTCAGCTAGAATTTTAACATCGTTATGAATGGTAATTTTAATAAGTTTCAGTAACTGGCAGTGAAATGCTCTGAGTTAATAAGTGGTATGTAGGTAATACACAATTAGTCGTATCTACTCACTATCATCAAAAAAACCTGTTCTGACAAAGAAAATTAGACTCTACGATACATCTATATGTATCAGTACTTCTTTAATTCTAACATTTTTCACTAATTACGTCACGGCTTCGTCTTGCACGTCCACGAGCCAGAAAGTCTGCCGCATGAATCAATACACTTCGCAGCAAGTTTGCAGCCCTACCCATTCATACAACACCTAAATATGCAATGTACAACACACGCCATACTCTCCCGACACGCATTTACAACCAGCCTCCAAACAAGATGATTATCTGTGCCATAAAATCCGCATTACGGAGGGCGGAAGGGATTATACTCTTCACGTTATGTTTCAATTTTGCAAGTGTCGTAAATAAAGTTAGAGCAACAATATTTTAGAAGGACGCCACCCTTATCCTTTCGATATTTGCTCTCGGCGACGGAAATCCAATAAAATACTGAGGTAACAGCGGCCATTAGCGTTTTTGTTGAAAGTGCCTAAAGCGCCACCTGTCTCGGAATACCCACTTTTATTTCAATAAATAAATCTGCTGGTTTTATATGTTCGCAGACTTTTTAGATTGCTATCTGACCTTTTTTCCAGATTAGGTAAGAATAAATTAGAAAGGAAACGTAGGTACTTAATCTTTTTTTTTAAGTCGGAAATAGAAACTGTAACGTTTCGTAAATTTAGATTCTTATTAGAGAAACTATTACAGAGAGTAAATAAAAATTATTACAGTAATAAAAAAAAACATTTCCTTTGTAATACAACCTTAGATTGGAAAGAAAATAAAGAGGCATAAAGCAGCCTTGGGCCCCTCGTTGACACAGAGATTCTCAGAAAGAAGCAGACAGATAAACGGCGGTAATCTCAATAAAGAACTGACAAAGCGCCGTAAATACTCTCATTGCTCCACTGGACAGCTCGTAACTTCATTTATTAAAACATTTTTTTGAACAAGTGTTTTGGTTGTATTTTACTTATAGCAACGTCCGGTATGCCCTTTTCATATTAAAACTACTTACAGCTTCATATTTTCGAACCTCATCTTATCTGTTAGAAGAGAAGAACCTTCTTAAACTTAATAAAAGCAAAGTAAATAGGTAAATACACGGAATTGCAATTTAATCTCGCGCAAGAGCAGCTTGCGTGAAAGCAATCTTCCGGCAACTTAAAATGGTTCAATTTTCAACTGTCGCACCGACTTCAAAGCCCTGAAGTTTAACGGTCTACGGCCGGACGACCAGAGGAACTTCCAGTCCACTGCAGCAACTATCTAGCCATAACTGTGCTCTTACATTCACACGAATATGGTACTTATTCATCAGAGCATACAATGTTTTCTTGTGTTTTAAACTCTGAAACATGTACAGTTCTTTTACATTAGAAGGGTTCAAAGAGCCACGCTGGCTCTTGAGTATTTTATCTTTATATAAGTAGCTAAGTTAAAGTTTCCACTCGGTCTAATTGAATCCACCTTGAAGCAAGTAGCAGTCAAATCTTTTTATGTACAAGAAGGCTGGAATGAAAAGGGAATACAAAATTAGAAATGTTTTACTGGTAAACTTTGGCCAAACGGACTAAACTGGAAAGAGTTGTTTATTCATTTTAAGAATTCGACAAGATATACACTTGAGAAGTTCAGAAAGACCTTAATAATTATAATCTCCGTTGTAACAGCCTGTTGATTTTCTAAATACAATCTCCTTTGAAACAATAATCTTAAATAATCGCGCCAGTTTATTTCAAATTATTTAATTGAGAGATTGGGAGTTTTACATTTACAGTGGCCTCCGAAAGTTATTGGACATTTTTCAACTTCAGCTTTGACACACCACATTTTGATTTAAAATTCTAGTTATCCAAATGTTTGAACTGCTATAACGTTATTATTGACTAATTCAAGTACCTTTGAGTTATCATGAAAAATAATCAAGTAATCCCTAGGATTACCTGATATTTTTCTTTATTTTAAATCATAATTTGGCATCACAGCTGGAGTGGAAAAATGTCTACCAAGTTTTGGAGGTCACTGTAATATAGTGACTCACACCTTTCACTCATCACCAAGGCAAGTCAAGGTTAACCTGAACCGAAGTGACACACAGCAATTGAATGCACTTAAAAAACGTAGACAAGATTGTAGCACAGTATTACAATATTACTGCAGATAACGGACAGTCAATTCAATTAGCGACTAAGTAGAGGCCAAGATCTCAAAAACTGTGATGATCCAAAAACTTAGGACCCACTGGTACTTTCCCCACAAATAGTTGAAGTTTCTCCGTTAGACCACAGTAAATAAATATACAGTAGGTTATCTAAGGCCGCCCGCCGAGTTATTAGCCTACTCTTGCGTTGATACCCAGGGTTGTCACTTTTACTTTTAGTTAATATTTTCGAACAAGCTCAAGTATAAACGGGATACACTATGCTCAAGTATAAACGGGATAGAATTATTTTTGACGAAATTTGTTTACATTTTAGACGACGATACGCGCATCGACTTAATAAGTCGATGTACACACAAGTATTCGACTAAATAAGTCGATCGTCAGACTACCGGAACCATATTTGGATTGAACAACACATCAGACAATAGAAAAAATAATAATTTCAAAAGTAATTAATTTGCAATATTAATTATTGTAAAATTGCCCTTATTACAACAGTTACTATACCTACGCGACAAATACGTTTACCTAAACGATGTTTCGTACTCAATCCTCTGTTTTATAGTAAAACTAGACTTCTTAAAATAAACTTTAGCTCTAAACATAGTATTCAGAAAAATGCGACTCGGCTACGCTATTAATAAAGCAAATAAACTGTGAAATAAACAATACAATACCACATTTTCTAATAATATTTAAGTATAAGTAGGTACTTACATTTCTGGCTGAGTAGGAAGTATGAAGAATGATAAGTCCGGGTTTGCGAAATCATTATTGAGGCACCCGAAAACACTACAATATTTTTTTCCCCTTTTTGAAGTCATGATACTCGTAATTTACGAGTAAGTGGCCGCCGCCGGCGAGAGTTGACGAACGCAAGCGCTCATGTAGCGTACGCGCGTGCTCACAGTCGCGCTGCACAGCCCGCACTGCCGCCACCTTATTCCCCCATATATTATGTTAGCGTGTGCGTGAAATCGCGTGCCGACATGGCGCGCGGCGCGCACGCACACATTCAAACCGAGAGCGGCACGTTTGTATGAAGATGTTTTACTGTATATTTACTGTGGTTAGACGTTCTGCAAGTACTTGCTACATAGTTACTAATGAAGTAACTTTTACAGTTACTCTGCTCAATGTATTATAGTGTCGTTATGTTGTTATTATACTACAACTACCCTCATTTCATTAATTTGTTAGTAAGCTTTGTCTAGCTGGCTATATCATAGGATTACGTTAGTAGGATAGGCAGGAAGGCCACCTGTGTACTACAATGTGTACAATGTTCAGCGATCAATATACATAAGTGGCAGGTACTCTGATTATAGCAATAATTTCGGGGAAACGTTTTGCCGGTAGCGGTCTATCCAGAAGATTGCTTTTAACAGAGTACTTTGTAGGCTTTTCTTAAACTTAGTTTTTAAATTTTTGTAATCATTGGAAGATAAAAACCTACTTCATAAGGAGCATGTTTTTATTTTTCTCTTGCAGAATGTTTTTACACATTTTTTTTTTTTTATAATAACGGTGCCCCACACAAGAATTTCTCCTGTATTGTGGGTGCGTTTACAAACATTTAAAAGTCACATACGCAAACAGCCAGACCCGGTCATACAAATATTTGTTCCGTGCGGGAATCGAACCCGCGACACGAAGCACAGTCAATCGCTTAGCCACTGCGCCAACCGTGCCGTCAAACATTGTGAAACAATTTACTGTTTAACATAATATAGATGGCGGGATGAGCTGGACTCCTTAAAATATTGGTACACAATCGCAGTAGTCCGGGAAAAGTGAAAAGACGGAAGGGATGCCTTTACTTACCCTGCTGTAGGACAACACAGGGTTAGAATAATAATAATATAAATAAGTCCTTTCTTTTCTCCTACTTAAAACTATTCCGGGCAGCTAGATACGATTCATGACCCAATCCGACATAACCATTTAGAAAATCCAATAACCCGGAAAATATAATGTTAACAGCGGATATTTCAAATTCATTACCGGGTAGCGGGTACAAAGGATTTGAATGAGAAATGTTCCTCTTACATCGAATCGAAATATCTTGGGATTCTAGAAAATTCTAATAAACGTGTAAATAAGTCCTCCTGTGAAATTGCGTATCGAATGCTTGATTAAGGCCCAGATCGAAGACAATTTCAGAACAAATTCTCAGAAATGGGTACCATATAACTGAAAATAGCAATAGAGTAGGTTTTATTAGGTGTTTTGACCTTGTAGGAGTATTAGGCTTATTTTGTGTTCGACTTGATGTATTTTTGATTTGATTATTTGTACATTGGAGCTTCTGATAATATTTCTAGGATTATATTTGACATTTAGGGCGAATTTCACCAAACTTTTACATAAGTCTTATCCTGAGAATAAGATTTTTTAACAGTTGGTCCATAGTTCCACACTAGAGCTGTCAAGACCGCATAAAAGACATCTGATTTTGTTAAATCAGCCCTTAGAATACACCAATGTTATATTTTAACGACGGTGTACTCTAATATAAAACATCAATTACTTTAAATTTGATATCTTTACCGAGCTCCGATGAATGATTGTCAAAGAAAAGCAGCTATCTAATTAACACAGCCAATTTTTATTTGACACGATTAAAATTTAGATACGCAGGTCCTAAAACAGATGATGAGGTTCAACACGCGCTCAGGTCTGTCAAGGCTACAAAACAATTATAATGGTGTCTAAAAGTTTCGTGACTAGAAAGGTAGGGTACCTTTGGCACATAGTAACCCAGTTCTGACACATATAAAACGTTCATAAGTGGCACATAGCACCACATAACTTATACGTCAAGCTGCCGATTGAAATGGCATTCTTGCATACGCGGAGTGAAGCGACACGCCACATACGTTCACGCTTCTAGGGTATCGACCCTTGATGCGGAATCGTATTGATGGGAATATAGCACTAATTGAAACTTGTTTGTGTGGTTAAATATTCAAAGATAAAGCAAAAGAGCGTTCATTAAGAATACAAGCTATATCATAGTCATATTATGCTGATGATAGGCTTCTTCGTTTTCTAATAGCTCGCGCAATCAACGTTTTTTGAAAAGCAAAGAACACGATGAACAAAAGAATACCAATAGCTATGAATGTTAAATAAGTATTCATAACGACAAAAGGCTAACGGCGTATATTACAATAAAAATTAAGTTTTCATAGCGTCATAATACCAGCAAAACTGTCGTGAAAGATTTAAGTTTCGATGGCAACTATTAAACAATTGACAGTTTAATAGTTGCTGTTAAAAGGTTGATTGATCGTGGCTGTGTCCTGCTGACAGAGCATCTGATACCTAACACAGCTTAATCTGTCTCAGTTGAGACTATAAAGATCAATTACACTACCAATCGCGGTGTAGAACTAATAAGCAGGTGATGCAGCCCTGCGTCCTGCTTTTTTTTTTGTAATGCAAGATATTATAATATATGAAGCAATGCACAACGTAGATATTTTAGCCATAGGTATTTTTGAAGCCTTTTTTGGCTTCGCACACGTCTATTTTCTTGAGTTTTTTTTCTTTTTGTAATGAATTTTGTTAGTTTTAAATGCTCTTTTTTTTAGGGTTCTGTACCCAAAGGGTAAAAAGGAACCCTATTACTCCCGCTCCGCTGCCCGTCCGCCCGTCTGTCACCAGGCTGTATCTCATGAACCGTGATAGTTAGACAGTTGAAATTTTCACTGATGATGTATTTCTGTTGCCGATATAACAACAAATACTAAAAAACAGAATAAAATAAATATTTAAGGGTACCATACAACAGATATTATTTTTTTGCCGTTTTTATAGATAATGGTACGGAACCCTTCGTGCGCGAATCCGACTCGCGCTTGGCCGGTTTTTTTACTGTTTGTATTTCCTGTACGTATCCCAAATAAAATTTATTATCTTTCTTTCTTTAAGAGCAACGGTCAACTAGACCAATTAAAAATCAAAGCACACAAACGCAGGTGCGCATTTAGATCCGCGAAACTAGTAAGACCGTTTCAAAGGACGAGTTCAACGCTTAGATCTAAGTCGAGCACAGGAAGACAGAAAGCGATTTATTAGAACACCTTAGCGATGTATTTAGTCCACGCCGCTCCGGAAAACAATCAACAGACTTATTAAGCTGACTAATAGAATATTAATCGCCTTGAATTAGCAGAGGGAAACTATTCTATACGGGTGTTAATATTGGGCGTTGGTAATTCAGTTCCATGATGTGGTACCAATCTAAGCGATAACTATTGTTAGCTTAGATTGGCTCCTGACATGCGTCTAGCTTAAGGCTGCCTGTCCATTGAAGCGGAGCGAGGCTGTGGAGCGGAGAAACGGAGAAATATTAACCAATATAAAAATTACATTGAGATTTTATGCAATCCTATTGGTTAATATTTCTCCGTTTCTCCGCTCCGCAGCCTCGCTCCGCGTCAATGGACAGGCAGCCTAAAGGTCAGCGGTACCTTTCTAGAAAGATTATTAATTTACCATGTAAATATATTGCCAAACCGGTTTTTTTTTTAACTTGCTTTCATATGAAAATAGCAGGATCCATACCTTTATTTAGCAAAAGGCATCAAAAAAGGGGCTGGCTGATGATGAAGTGCTCCGTGTGACAGGTGTAACGTACAGTTTTTCTTAGTATTTTTAACCGACTTCAAAAAGGAGGAGGTTATGTGAATTCGGATGTTTATATCTATACAACATGTAACGTTAAATGCGCAAAACCTTAGACCGCCCAACTGATTTTTATTTCAATTGACCTATTTCAGATAGAAAATAAGTCATTAAAAAATTTGGAAAGGTTTTATGAGCTCTTTTAGTTTTACTGGCCATTCTGATCGTTTCTTGCGTCTGCGACGACGCTTTATCGAGGGAGGAGTCGTCACCGGGCCGCTGCGCCGCGCTGACATTGGCTTGCCTGACCTATTAATAAATAGACACGGCAACGTTTTTAATGAAGATTTTTTGAAAAATGTGACCTATATTAAAAAGTGGTTCAATTAATTCTGCTCGTTATTCTGATCAAACTATTTTCAGGTTTTACGCATTTAACGTTACACGTTGTATATATTTTTTATATGTATGTTCGGGCATAACTCCGTCATATATGGACGGATTTGCAAAATTCTTTTTTGTTCGATAGAGGTTCATTCCGAAATGGTCCCATTTAAATTTCATAAAGATCTGGTGATGACTTTCGGTGACAGACAAGGGAACTCTTCAATAAATACCAGTAAAACAACCGCGATTACTGCTATCGCATATGAATGCCTTGTTTACGCAATCCCACAACGTCACGTCAAATCACGTCTGTACCCTATAAACGCAGATGCAGCTTCCTGTCACTGATATTTACATAGCAAATAGTGTTATATGAATTTGTTTGTGGTAGGTATAACTAAAAAGTGAAAAATAAAAACTTTTTTTTTTATACAAAAACAACCGACTCCCAAAAAAAACACTACAAAGTGAAAAATAACTTTAATTTCGGAAGTCGGTGTCAAAAAACGAAAATGCGGAACCAACGACACCGACTTCCAAAATTGAAAGTTATTTTTCACTTTGTGGTGTTTTTTTGGAAGTCAGTTTATTTTTTTTTATAAAAAAGTTTTTTCCAATACAAGTTGCACCAACGGGACATAAAGCCGAGCTTACTTTGCTTCAGAAACCGAGTCTGGCTAACGGGGGCAACTGCCACCGTTTCTTGGAAAATGTTTACCATTCAAGATAACTGCTTATCCGAGCTTTCCTTTAGAATTGTACAGTAAATGGTTTTATATGAGAAAAGGAATTTGAGTAGCATAACACTTATTCAGATTTGGCAATAAAACAAATTAATGTTCTATTTTCGTGCTCTACTTCAACGTCAAAGCTTTACCGCTGTGTCAGCAAAGTGGATTAGAACGTAGAAAAAACGAATCTATCTACCAAGACCACTCACATTACCTAAGCAAACGTAAAAACGTATACCTAAAAAAAAATTTGAAACCCCTTTTTATCGAACCTTGATTGAATTTATCTTGGCAAGCATAATTTTCCAGAGGGTTAAGGTCATCGACCTTGTGAGGTAATGACACCAACCTTCGTCCGCCAAGAAAAGTAAATGAGTAACGAGGGTGGATCTTAATTTACGATCAACTTCATATTACTACGCTAATTAATTTTGGGGTCGCCACCCTACGGTTTCATATTAAAACTTGATACCAGGAATATTGTTAACGTATTATAATAAGTAATATTTTTTAGAAGTAAATTTCGAAATGAGCTGCTCCAAAGATATAGGAGGAAAAGCTCTCCCAACCTTTTTCAGTGTATTTCCAGTTTGTTTTTCATAACATTAGCCGTGTATGTATGTATCTATGTTCAAAGAAAGCCGTTTTGCAAAGCATCGTTGTAATGCCTACGGACGGATTCTATGAATAACCCCGAAGGCAATGACTGTAAACACTTCAAAAGCATCAACAGGAATTACGCGTTTCTATTATATACTAGCTTCAGCCCGCGACTACGTCCGCGTGTAATTTCTAGTACCCCAAGCCCACCCCGTCGCATCGCATCGCCTGCCCGCGCTTCTACTTAGTTTTCGCTTAGCGTTTTTTTAGCGTGACACCAATCGTCAAAAAATAGTAATCGTAAATCCTCAAAAATTAGGATATCAAATGCAAAAATAGTTTTTCAAATCCTACAGGCAGTTCCAGAGATTAGCGCGTTCAAACAAACTCTTCGGCTTATTATTAGTAAAGATATAGATAGATAGATAAAGCAAGTCACCGATATCTCTAAAGTGTTTATAATAACAAACCTGCAGAAGCCTCAGAAGTATACCCATAACAATATACAGAAGAAACAATGTCACCACACATTGCGACCCCGTGTTATTAGAAGCAGTATGAATAGTACATAAAGTTAGCGGCGTATCTAAGTTATACGTTCAAATATGCAAAGAACAGGTAAAATTAGTGGATATGCCTCGCTAAGTCCGTTGTTTTCAAAGGCACAATGTTGTCGAGTGTCTGGAAAATGTATTAGTACTTCGATCGTAAATATTTGATGGCGAATTTCTTAGGTGAAGTGAGCTGTCACTAGTGTCAATCCCTAGCATTAAGAGGAACGACAGCTCTCGTCATGCTGACTTCACTTTGGTTTTCATGGTGATATTTTTACAGAATACATCGGCTGTTCTAATACTTTTCCATTCTTATCATCAAAATCAGCTGAGCGTACGTTAGAGAATTTCAATGAAATCTAAACCGCCGTACCGTTTCGCAGAAAAGAAATGGAGATCAGAGTAAAATATTTTAAGAGCATAGAGAGCAGATGTATCCTATTTCTGATTCCTAAAGCACCCACAAGAAAAGGGTGGAGTTATAGTATATGCAAGAAAATAAATATTGAACGAAATATTTACGAAGTCGCTGTTAAACGAAAGAGTTTCAAAGCGCATTTGCAGATATACCTAATTCTTTTTTATATTGTTTATTCGGTTCTGCGGCATAAAATATACAATTTTAAGCAGCCCAATGCTAATACCGTTTGTTACCAAAACCTCTCCAAACATTGCCAAAACATCTATCATATCTGTACGTGGGTGGAAAACTTCATAAATGCGTGGGCGGCTACAGAAAGTTACCCGGCCTGTTATCTAATTCAATGATACAATTTACCTAGCCATTTTATCTGTACCTAAAAGTAGTCCGAGAAGGGAAGGGAATAGACACGTAATAAATACGTCTAAACGACCCCTACTTGATGAGGGCCAATTTAACCCCAGACTGAACAATTTTTATTTTTAGTTAATACCTGCTAACCTACCTACGCCTACTTTACCCACCCGAGCAAGCAATTACAGACAAAGGTCAATTCCAAAGATCTTGACTTCGACGTGGCCATGCTAATGCTAAAATAAAATATAACCATTCGGCTTCCCAATACTAAATACACTGCAATGCGAAACCAGATAAAAGTTTCCCATCATGATCATGATGATGAACGCAAAAATATGGAGTACAATCAAAATATTTACAGCATCATTATTATAACATTTTCATAAGAGGGTTAGCCCAATGCTGATAACATTAAGTGCATTGGTCACCAACCCCGGGTAAATACAGCGAGTGCCGCTGGGCGTTTCATCAAATTATCTGCGTACGTGTAAAACAGCGGTGCTCAACATTGCAGAGATGAAAGCATATTTGTAGGTGCGTAAATAATATGTATGAGAACTGTGAGTATAGGGAATAGCCAGAAAAGGGTGAATTGGAAAAGAGCGGGACGGAGGACAATTGCATAAGCAATGAATCTTAAATTAGAAGTTAATTACAGAAATGGACTAAATACAAGTGAAACTCGAGATTCAACTGAAAATTGGTTAAAATCTAAGATTTTTATTTTATTTCAGAAAACGTCACATGTTGGGCGCCATATTAAAATTCGGAACGAGTCCGAGGTTTTGCAACGTCATATATCATAACGCTTTCCCGAGCAAATTAGCGGCAATAGCAATACAATACTGAAGTTTAAATCTAGAACATTTATTTTATTTCCGATAACGTAACATGTTGGGCGCCAATTTTAAAATTCGAACCAAGCAAAGAGAAACCTCACATAACATACAAACCTCACATAACATAATCAAATACATAAATATCTATTTCAACTGAAATATTGTGTCATACAATACAATTATGAAGTTAAAGTTATCAAGAAAACTACTACACTTTAAAAAAGACTATTCCATCCTACAAAAGCCTTTAAATGTTATTTATCTACAATACAGTTTACATGTAAAAGAGTTCCGGAAAAGAAACGAAGCGAATTCGTAAAACGGTAAAACTGTTTGACAACCAGTGTCGTAATCAGTAATCAACTTTGCCCTTTTTCCTCGGGACGATAAAAGGGAGGTTGGGGTAAATCTGAATACCGGTTGGGTAAAATTTTAAAACAACCTCGTTGTTTAGCTAAACGTTTTGGACATCGAACGGGAGCTAATATTTTGGTAATTTATAAAAGCACGTTTTTTTTTTTCTTGGTCAATCCTATGTTTTATTTAAAGCTGTATATTCTCCCTTGGCTTTGTCAGGGGTGGGTAATGATGTTTAACCACCCCATGTGGTTTTCGGGGATCTTGAGTGAAAGCCCATTAAAGTTTGCTTGGCGACACACGGTTACAGCAAAGCTTTGTGTATAAGATTTTTTAATATTATTAAGTAGGATTATTTAAATCTGAATAATACACGAAAGCGTGGGGATATTTTACCAATTTATTAAGCTGAACAAAATTTTGAGTGTTCATTAACTATCCCAGGAAGTAAAAACTACGCTCTATACAAGCCGTAACTTAAATAACGCAAAACCTCATAAGGGGTCATTGTACTCATTTTTATGAACAACTTTTACTATGGGACCACACCTGAAATTGCGAAAAAAATCAGCTGTTCCCAACATTATGACGAGATATGCGAACATAAAAGTAGGGAACAGCTGATTTTTTTTCGCGATTTCAGGTTTGGCACCATAGTAAAAGCAAGTGGTAGGTATTTTTTTTTTTTTTTTGTTATTGATAGATAAGTATTTCACGAGCAGATCAACTCCATAACTTTTCTGTCATAGATTAATTTTCGAAACTTTGAAAACCAAAAGCCTTTATTTAGCCAGTCACCCAGGGCTAGGAGCTTCTATTTTCTACAGCTCTGCGACTTCGAAACCTGACTTTAACAATACAATGAATACGTCAGTATCATATTATGTTCTAGAAAACTAAAGAGATACACTTCATCCGCAATAACGAAAAAAAAAACATTATTTAAATATTGAAGTATTTCCGCGGGCTTATACGCTTCTACGGCTTATACTTATATTTAAACATCATTTAAATACGCGGTAGAAGTGGGAACTAGTATGGGCGCGGATAACTTTCAACTCAAACACCCGCAAACTTTGGTGGGGAGCACTCGCGTTGCGGCGAGCTTGTTAAGTCACCTAATGTAAGCCGACTATGTATTCCGATGAAATAAAATATTCTGTCCAGTACCGCAGGTATTTTTAATAACGGTCGGTATGCGTAAGAGGGGCTTGTGGCTAAGTAATAACAGCCGCAGGGTCGATCGATCAGGTTAAGCTACGCTTGCCGCGGTTGGTCCGTGGATGGGTGACCATCTTCACATACCAAGACCCCTCCGTGCCTCGGAAAGCACGTTAAGCCGTTGGTCCCGGCTGTCATTCGTGGATCTTTGACAGTCGTTACGGGTCGTCAGTAGCCCGAAAGTCTGACAACCAGTCTTACCAAGGGGTATCGTATTACCGAGTAACTGGGTTGTGGAGGTCAGATAGGCAGTCGCTCCACGTAAAATACTGGTATTCAGCTGCATCCGGTTAGACTGGAAGCCGACCCCAACATATTTGGGAAAAGGCTAGGCAGATGATGATGTCTGCCGGGCAATATAAGCTGCAATAAAATAATACAGCCACCTGACTGCATTACTGTATTGCTGCAAAAATCAGAATTTGTACGCTACTTTATTTTACAAAAGAACCTAACTGACTTCCAAAAGACAAAGGATTTGTCCAATCAATCGCGGAATGGAAATAAAATTAAAGCTGTAGCTAGAAGTGCTGTAATTGTAATTCGAATACCTTGAAAAGTATCTAATCTAAGGACACTTTAATCAAACATTTTTAGGACTAAAATATGCAGGTTCGCCTTCTATTACACAGGACTTAAATATAACTGGTGCAATGTGGGTATAACATACAGGTACACCTCTGCCGAACCCAGCGGGGAAACAAGGTGTGATGTTATATTATGTGTTATATATAGATTCATTCAAACAGCTAAAGCAAAACAGACCCCTAACAATAAACGTACTTAAGATTGACACGAAACTATCGACAATTCTATTTTTACATGCCGCAACCAGACAAGGGCAGAAAACCAAAGCCTCATTTACAACGAGCTCTCCGAGCGCGCCCCGGGCGATGGCGCGAACTTCGGCCCACGATACCGCTGCAGTAGCGGCGGCGGCGTGACGTCACACGCGATCAATGGAACTGACGTCGAAGCTGGTACCCCGGCCCCCGCGCCCCGCCGGCCCGGGCGCACCCCGCAACTATACCGGCTGCTGCTGCCGGCCTGCCTCGAATGGGACGCGACAGGAATTTATTGTACTGTTAATTAAGTTTATTGATACGAGGTTATTTTAAAACTTCACATTCGAAGAGTAATTGATAAAAGTTGTTTCATTTTTTATTGTTTTTCAGTTTACATAGTTACGTAAGGTCTCCCGTACGAGCGCCGAGGCTGTGGTTATTTTAAGCCGGCAACGAGTAAGGTTAATCTGGGTGCGACACTCGTAACTACTTAATTGGTGCGGTAGTTGTAGATTACCTTTACCTGCGTAGTCGTACGCATACATATTTCAAGCCATTTTCCTCAACCTCCGGACTGTTTATTGGTGCTTATAGTAACGCCTATATTTCCCGACGAAATCTTGCCAGAACGTATACACAATTATTGTCTTTTCACTTAAGCTTATCAGAATTAATAATAAAACATGTGTACAATATTACAAAACTTATTTTGAAACTGATTAAAACTCTTTGAAAATCTAGGAGACAGAATCAGGGCAGAGCTACATAAATCTAGTACATGATATATCCCCTTATTTTCTGGAGCGTCATGATAATAATAACGTCATAATCCCTTTGTAATAAACCACACAATCGTAACACAATATGATCAGACCATTAAAAATTAATGATCGGAATCAATATCCGGGCCATCAGCCTTTTAAAAACGAGTATTAACCGCTACTAAGCCAAATTGACGCAGACATAACAATGATGAAACGTAATCCTAACGCATTTGCGTGAAAATTGGAAGACGATTAACTTTCAGAAATGAATGGAACAAGTTACGATCATCTACAAACATACACATACGGCAGAAACATTCCAAAAATAAAACAACAAATACCCCTTTGGCAATAGGAAACCCTCAAAACATTTGGAAAACCTCTTCCTCGGTCCCAAAAAAAGGTTGGCTTTAGATCCACGACAAACAAAACCCAACCTATTTGTTGTAAGAGCCCCAAATATTTCTCACAACTGCCTATAGACCGAAATACTTTTACAGAAAGTGCTCCAGAATTCTAAATTATAGGGTGTTGAAGGACGAAAACGTCTGAATTTACAACAGGAGAAACAGTGTCTCGTTTCCCGGAGTTAAAGCTTCATATAATTTGCGTTTCTATAATGAGAACTTCCCTCTGCCACCCCGTTTACCCTCCGTGGGATATTTCACGTGGCTTCGGCAAGCGTTCTATGTCCCCACTTGAGGCATTGCTCAATCTAGTCTTGTACTGAATGTTGTTCATTATTCGTGGGTCGTATGTTTCGTGTAGATTTAATTCACACGTAATATTTTCTCACACGCAATGGATAAAATAAACACTTATCAGGTTATGGCGCATGTTTTTGGCACAGAATATCTGCAGCATTAACCGACACAAAAATACAATATGTTGAACAATTTTACAAGTCCGCAAGTAACAACATTTTTGTCAAGAACCGAAAACATTTTAAACGCAGTGGCTAATTTCCGCTAATTCCAAGTTTACTGTGAACAATTTCCTGCTCTTTATTGTAACTTCCCACTTTTTAAGAAAAGTTAAACAGTGTTTCCACAAGAATCTTGAATATTGCAAAGATGTGAAGAAACCGTTTTCTTAATAAACAAAATTTTCTGAAATCACGACTAACCGGAAATCTCACGACACGAGGAATTATATGCACTAGCAGCATGAAAGGTAAATATGACAATGCACCTTATTACACACATACCGTGCTATAATAGCAGGAAATGAGGCACAAGCAAATAATATAGAACGGCTACTAATTAAATAAATAATAGGGACTGTTATTTTGATCGTAGGTATACACAATCTAGTAACGGTACTATAGCGATATACAAACCATCAGAAGCCTTCTGCAGTGATTCAGTGCGAAAATATGTGCTCGCCGTACCCGGACATTATCTGAGTGGAAGCTGCCAGATTATGAATGTAGGGCAGGATATTATCGTGATCATTACTTAATATTAGAGGGGCCTCGTCGGCTATTTGCAAGGATAACGAATAAAGCAAGGTGTGCGAGGTTTGCTACTGATTACCTAGTGGATTAACTATTTCTGCATCGTCTTTGTTTCTGTATTCTTATGAATAATAACTTCACGTTAATACTGATCGATATTCTCATCTTCCACAATTCAACCTAACTATTTTAAAGGTCTTCAATAACCAATACAGTTTGCCTGTCTTGGAAATTCTGCTCAAATTGTAAAGGAGAATACGCAACTACTTACAAGCTTACACGTAAACTGCATTATTTGATGCCTTTTTCTAGTTTGAACTGAAGGCCAATGAACCCTGTTTTCAGTTTAGAAAGCAGGGCCATCTGGAGAAGGTTGCAATTGCAAGAAGTAAGATCGATTTGTATGTGGGATTTTCGGGACTTATTTCATTATTTTCCTCAGCTTAAATACTTTTCAAACAAGTTTTCTCTGCCAAAAATCGTTTGAGGCAGACTATAATTCAAATAAATCAAAACCCATCCCTGTAAACGACAACCAATATGAGCATTCAAAAGAAAACTTTGATATTTCAAAGTAGTCTGCATTCTTCACGTTTCAAATATGTATATGAGAGCGTAGCGTAGCGTCGTTTGCATCGGTATATCATTTGAGTTTGCACAGATGCTTGTTGTTGGCCGTTTGAACTCCCTGTATTTTCTATGCGACTGCACACCTAACTTTTCAATTTAATGTGTCTCCAACAACTCCTTCAAGCTAGAGAATAGAACGACTCTCAGACAGCGAACTTCTAGAAACTTCATTGACAAGGGTTTTCGCGTGTTCCTTTTGAGTGCCACTCACAGGAAGGAAATTGTGTTATGGTGATGACGTGTCGTGGACGTAGACGTCCACGATAATATCGTCACGTTAGAAATTATTAAAGCGAAAAATATAGTTACGTCCTAGAGCATACCCTCCGTGGTTCATTTACTTAACATGTCGGCATCACGCGGGGTTCAAACTCTAATTCCGCAAAATACGCGTCCATTTAGGATCCCCGCAGCCCCATTTCATGTGATTGCTCTATAAAAAGATTATCTTCCGTGGCACACCGCTCCACAACAATTACCTACGATACTTCGCCGAGCCAGAGATATCTACTCAGCTCTACAAATGAATCATTCTAGATTCCGCAATAGTCTTAGCCCAAGCAAACAAAATAAATAAGTTTGTCACTCATGATTCATCCAACGTTATATGTTTTACACAACACTCCAAATGGACAGTGTTTCCGACGTGGCTCAGGAGAGATTTTTTCTACGGCTGGCCCGAGACCTTGCTCCGACAAAAATTAAGATAAAAACTGCCAGTTAAAAAACTTCACTTTTTATATAGCCTGTATTACTGTCACGACTTAGATGAAGTACTGGGATATAAGACAAAAGATGGCAAACTGCTGGCGATGAATCCTCAGGGAGCCGGACTCCAGCTCTGGAACGAGTATTTAATTCTGTTTTTCTGAGTAAAGTTCAGGTAACGCATAAATTTGTCATTTAGACGACACAAACTCTTTACATTAAATAAATTGCCTGAAGCTCCCTGCGAAGATAGAAAAACTATGTTAAATGTTCGAATTGGGAGGAAAATCTGTTTCCAAACTCAGGCGTAACCCTTAGGCAGTGTTGCATAGAACCCTAGACAAAATGGAGATGAGCAAAGTAATGGCGGTTATCCTTTTTTCAGTACATTACGTGATACAATACGGCATATTGTCTCAAATTGCGAATATCACGAGCCAATTACTATAGTAGCGGGGATACATTCCTTCCATTTCCCATGGAGGTGTAGGGCTTGGCTTCGAGGCGAGCGAGTTCAACAGACAAACCGCACTGATTACATAACTATGTAAGTCAATACATTTTAACACGAGTTTGACTCGTCTTACACGTTTACTAATCGGAGTAGTATTTGATACAAGTGTGGCGTAATCGTAATCACGAGTGTCATATATCAATGTATCGTAAACTGCGACTACTGGCTAGTAAAGTTTACTGAGAATCATTTAGCTATTAAATTACTGGCCCATTGATACCAAAATGCTAGCCGATAGCAAACGATGACTAGCGGCATGTTTCTTCTTAAAATATTAATGAGTGGTTGTTCATAGTAGTTTTATCTGCTACTTGTCTGCTGCGTGCGCCTCGTTTCGAAGAAAGACCTCGTTCTTACGAAAACAGATTCCTCCTTATTACAATTTCCCCAGGAGAGACCTTAAGTTTCCACCGCTCGTCTCCCGCTGGCTTCGAAGCCTCGCCTAAATTACATAACCCTCTTGAACGCGGCGCGGGGCGAGGGACGCCCCAACAATACGAGCAGTATCGAGCGACGTCCGTCCCTCTCACACACGAGCCTCTCGCTTGCACTCGCGTACTTACACACCGGAAATGACAGCTCCGATCCTTTCCACGGACGCCATTCATTGCTGCCGCAGAAAGCGTCACATAATAAACCTTTGTAGGTGAACCACCGATGTACCGTGCACACTGAGCGAGTTTCATGAAAGACATTGATTTCAGTGCCGCGTGCGGCGAACGGCTATTGTGAAGTCCATCCAGTACAGGAAAAAAAATCTTATGTATTGTGTGAACTATATTGTAAAATTGACAAAGAAAATGTTACATGGTAGAAGAGAGGTATCCTGTTTTCAAAATGTACTGAATAGAAAACTGTAGGTATTGGATAAAACATGTATTATGTATGCCATGCAAATCATTATCTTCATATTGAAGATCTACAAGATAAAATTGATTGGAAACCTTTGGAAACGGATTATTTCTAAAACATGTAACTTTACATCTAGTAACAATACTCATATTCCAATCATCAATCTTTTAAATTGACAGCCAAGTGATTTTGTATCATTAAAATGATTGACCTGATTAGAGTGTCACAGTCGCTAATGCTGTTTGATGGTAGCACTATTCTAAGTTATTTTATCATACTAGTACCATTCTATAAACCAAAACGTATAAATTAGTACGCTGAATTTAAAATAATCACAGTTTTCTGCAACTGTTCAATATAACATTTTGATCAAACAACCAATCAGTAAATGAAATGATCCACTGATGGGTTTTTTACACCCAATTTAGATCAATCTATGAAATTATTGATTGATCTAAATTGGATGTATTATTTTGTGTTTAAATGTTCAATAACCAATCGCCCAATTCTAGCAAAGACAAATATTTACCTATCATCATCTGTCTAGTCTTTTCATAAATGTGTTGGAGATGGCTTCCAGTCAATTATTCACCAATCTAATTGGTTAATAATTGACGCAACCTGTGTCGATACACTTGCGCCATCTCATGTTCTTAGCACGGCGGGCTGTGCTGGCGCCGCTGCTGCGGCTGCTGAGATCCTCAAGCTGCGTAAATACTGTAACCATATGGGTAACTACAGCTTTGAGCCGTTTGGGGTCGAAACGCTCGGCTCATGGGGCCCGAGTGCGCATCTCCTTTTTAATGAAATTTCTCGCCACCACTTCACGTGACCAGAGGGCAGGGTCGTTCTTTGGCCAACGGACGGCAAACGGACGAGTACTTCGACACCTAAATCCTTTTGTTATTGTATTTATTTATATAGTTAGTTAGTTAGTTACTTAGTTTTTTTTTTTAATTTAGTACCTAGTTTAAATTGTCTGTAATTTACATGGTGTACGTTACTCCATAATATTGGTTAATTATATTAATTTGCATGAATGACCTCGCTGTCACCTTCCGCTCTAATAATGCAATCTGAGACATTTAAAATTAAGTTCTTTTAAACAATTTTATATTATTACCAAACTAATCAATATTAGTAATATTATGGAGTATAATTTGCTACTAGTGGAGTACATAAAAAAATGTCAATGTAGGCTGACAAAGTAAAAGTGTAGAATAAATAAAGATTAATAAATGTTATTTGGACAAGTTTTAAATTGTAGCAAGGGTAAGTTGATAAATCCAATGTTATGAGATATGATGGGTCTGGAAAACCCTTTATTTATTTATTTGGGATCTCCAACAAAAGATACACAAATACAATATAAATTTACAATATTAAAAATAAAAATAGAGAAAATTGATTATGAATGATTAGGTACAGAATGATTTCAGTGTGTTTAAAATGATCTCATTCTGAATAGATTAGGTTTATTTGAAATTTTTCAATTCATCCATTTGTTACTTTGAAATGAAATACCAGTATTAAATTATGTAAGCAAGAATACAATGAGTTAGAGTATCTTTGAATACATTCTCAAGCTAAATTCTAGTCAAACAGCATAGCTTCAAAATTCCTGGTTAATTTTGAAGAACTTGATTTTGCTTTGAAGTATTAACACTTAAAAAAATAATTTGTGTAATAGCCTATTCATTCTACATCATTAGGGAGCAGGGCAGTGAGGTCTTGTCCATAAAATATAGATTTAAAAGTAAAAAACCTTGTTTTTCAAAGTAAAAGAAGGTTTATACCGCATAGTAACTATTTATTCGCGAATAGAAGCCGTAGAATCGCCGGTTGCAATACTGTATCAGTTGACTTTCGTATCACAACACCGACGTCCGTATCGCTATCAATAGATCTCAAAATATACATACGCACCCGATATAAATTCCTATTACTCTTTTGACATAAAACTTTACGTCGTCGACGGCTAGACTCTAGTACCGTCGCCGCATTCCACAACTCACAACTATAGCCGACAACACAATTAGCAATAGCGACAATAATTTAATAATTCAAAATGCCATTCCATCTATTTTCACATCCCACGTTATCTGAAATGAAGATATAAAATTCCACTCACCGATAGTAACCGGCGTGTGACGACCGCCCGAAAATTAATGATTTGCCGCAAGTTCACCGTTTTCACAATTTCAAAATGATTTTTTACTAAAAATTATTCAATATTTTTATGTGAATAGACGTCGACACGACAGAGTGACGGATTTTGACATTAATATCGTATGATTGCCATAGAAAAATAAAAGCTTTGTATTGCAATTGCAACTAGTCAAAATCACTTTCAGTTTCGAAAAATCATAACGATTTTAGATACTAAAATGCGTAACATTGCATTTGTACACATTTTGTAGTTCTCAATCACAGTTATATCAGCACTGATCAGCATTCAGCTGGTGAGCCCACGGCAAGCTGAAAAACTGGGTTCGAGTTACCATAAGCAACAGAGCTGAGTGAGAACTGACATATTTGGTGTGTGTGGGGCTCACTAATACATGTACTAGATTACACAAATCAACACAATCTAGGGATATTTTAGTTATTCATAGTATCATGTGAAAATAAACTACTTAGAAAATCGTATTTATTTTAAACATTGTAGATTGTCTTTTTTAATATGATTGTAATTTTTTCAATTGTAGAAGCGTACTTTCGCTTGGAGAACCACCTTCTGCGAGATCCTTTACAGGATTTGCAATAACTTGTCTGGTTGACACTCGACGCATATTTAATTAGCTGGCGGACTTTCATTAGTTAAGAAATAAGCTTTTAACAAGTCTAAACGTTCTAAGTTATTTGAGGTCATTTTTGTCAGCGAGTGTTAAAAATCGCATGCAATGTCTTCTGTCACGATTTTGTTTTCAAAGCAAATAAAATCATACTTATTCATTCGAAATTTGAAGTTTAATTTGTATTTATATATTGTCGGCCAGTTTTCGTTGTAGCAGTCAGCCTATCCATCATAAAAAAATAATAACAAACAAACGTTTTTTGCGATTTCTAACTTTTCTAATATTCAACACAGTTGATCCGATTTTTTTTATCCTTTTAGGAAACAGGATCTATTGGCATCAAAAAATGTTTTTTGTGAACATCGCCCGTTTTCCTGCTGACAGTATTTTTTTAAATTCTAAATCTGTGAGTGCAGATCAAATTTTCTCAAAAAGTTAAGGATAGTCTCATACGACCGTTTTCCTGTAGCTAATACGGTTGAGGTACCCTAATGCCCCGTCTCAGAAATCCACTCTGTATACAGTATGGAAACCATATATATGCAATAAATTATACCACATACTTGTTATCACCTTTTCTGACAATATACAAAAAAAAAAATACGAAAATGGTCCAGTAATTAGTTCAAAAATTACAGTTTTGATTTTGAGTGAATTTGAACATTAAGTTTATTTGTATATACGGCACCATTTTTTATGTGATGGTACACCCTATAAGGAATGTAAAGCATGTGATCGTCTATATATCGTCAAGTGCATAGAGTAATTTTAGAGTCAGCTGAGAGATACCATTGGTAACAGATAGGGCATTATTGCCTCATTTGTATTTATCGTTTTCTACATTTATATTTATTCTAGTACATGGCTTGATCAGTGAAGATACCTAGTATCTCTACAAAGTAAAGCTCACTTGTGTTCAACTAGCTAGATCACTCACGCTTAGCTGCCACTAGAAAGTCACAACTTCAAATTGTCTATGATATTTAATAACCAATGGTTTTACCTAAGTAAATTGAACTAGTCTAAGATAATAGTCATTTTATACTAAATTCAGTAGAGTTAATCTATCAAGGTCAAGAGACACGGTAGGTTAACTAAGACTAAGGTGAACCTAGTCAGAGAGCCAGTGGCTTGACTTTGTCCGATTTATATTTTATACAGTGAAATTGACGCTTAACTTTTGTGTACGCGTGTCTTTTTAAGAAAATGCCAAGACAACGGCATTTTTAAAGTTCTGCAGAATATACAGATATGGTATTATTGTATACCGAATGCCGCCAAAATTCAGCCTAACTCTACGTACCTATCGTGAGAGATACGGCGCAACTCACGTTTGCCCCACTAATCAAATCAAAATCAAATCAAAATGTTTATTTCGGTTAATAAAAAAATCCATATTGTGTTAGTAAATACAATATTAAAAAAAAAAAACTATGTTAGTACACGTAATATATCAAAATTAAATTAAAATGAAAACGAAAAAATTAAAAATTAGAATAAACTAACTAACTACTAATGTCCGGACAATCCTGGGAGCTGTCCAGAGGATCATCTTTTACGGTTTTTAATTTAATGCTTATTTTTGCCATACTTCTGTGGACTAGTATTACTTATGGATTGATTTATTGCATTTAAGTGAGTTCCATACTGTATAGACCTCGTGTCAAGATTTAGATCGTGTATATTTTACACGCTCTTAAAACGTGTGTATCCAGCATAATATATCTGAAAAGACGCAATCGTTCATTCCCATCATCAACTAATCTTTTTTGTATATCTATGGTCAATCGGAAACGGAAAAGAATGGAATGAATGAATGATACACGCCATTTTTGCGTCGTCGTTGTAGTGATCGTGAACGACGCTCTCTCTCATTGCTCTCGGTCTTTCTATTTGGTTCATTTCGCCATTTTGGGGATAAGTTTGCAGTGGCAAAATTTATAATTCTGTAACTGTAATAGCTGTGTGTTATTTTCTTTAAATAGTGCTTTATTCGTGCGCAGTATTGGTTAAGGTAAGTATCTCCAAAACTTGTCCCCAGCCGTCAGACTATTACTTTTATTTTTTCGGTACAACTACGAACTACCATAATCCATTGTCTTGTCATGGACGCTGCTGACTCATTTCGTCAAATTATATGCGTTTCAGAACCTAAAATGCCGGGCGCCGGTACTTTCAAAATCTTCGTCGGGAATCTTTCCGATAAAACAACGGACGCCGATCTTAGACCGCTATTCGAAAAGTACGGTACGGTCGTAGAATGCGATATCGTCAGAAATTACGGTTTCGTGCACATGGAAAACGAGCAAGTCGGCCGCGAAGCCATTCAGAATTTAAACGGAGAGATAGTTCATGGCCAGGCGATCAAAATAGAAGCCGCCAAGAGCCGCAAGGCGCCGTCGACGCCGACCACAAAAATATTCGTCGGTAACCTCACGGACAAGACGCGCGCGCCCGAAGTCCGCGAGCTGTTTCAGAAGTTCGGCACGGTCGTCGAGTGCGATATCGTTCGTAACTATGGCTTCGTGCACTTGGACGCGACGGGCGACATCAACGAGGCTATCAAAGAGCTGAACGGTATGATGGTGGACGGACAGCCCATGAAGGTGCAGATGTCGACCAGCCGCGTCCGACAGCGGCCGGGCATGGGCGACCCTGAGCAGTGCTACCGCTGCGGTCGGGGCGGCCACTGGTCCAAGGAGTGCCCCAAGGCGCTGGGCCCCGACCGCAACGGTTTCCGCGATCGAGCTTTCGGCCGCGACCCCTACCCCCCGCCGCCGCCGCCGCCGTTCCTTCGCGATCGCATGATGGGAGGATTTGGGGTAACGCGCTATCACTTACTATCCGAACCGTCGGTTTCCATCTGACCGCTTTCGATGCATCACGTAGGCCGAGCGCGTGGAGTCTGTCTTCGCACGCGGTACCTAACTTGGGCCGAAGTAACATGATCGGGCTCGGTGATGCTACAGTCGCTGCTCACCACCAAAACAAACAAAAACATGCCTAAACTAATAACATTCATTTTGTTTTGAGTTGGTTTTTATTTTGACAGAACAAGTTACAATCAACCTGGCTGCTATTACTAATGCTGTTGTACTATCACAGGATCCCTATGATGGGTACTACGACCGCGCCAGGTTTGAGTCGCCGCGGGACCTGTTCGAGCGCCGCTACCCAGTGGGAGCTTCGCGCGGGCTAGAGATGGGCGCGTCGCGCGGCGCGCGCGGGGACTTCGTGTCGCCGCCGCTGCGCCGCGAGCCGATGCGCCCATGCCGAGCCTCCCGCCGATGCGCAGCGGGATGGGATCTATGAGGTCGTCGTATGATGCTATGTACAGCAGAAGAAGTCCCCCTCAAGGACCTCAAATGTCCCGGGGGTGAGAATTGACTTGTGTCAATGTTGTTGTGTTTCATGCTCTCAATCTTGCTTCATACAAAACTGGTTGTAGCGTATGAGTTAGAAGTTACTCTTAAATGTATTTTAGAATCCCCTTCACTTATCGGCTATATCAAAAAGTTTCAACATAACACAACTGACACCATTTTTGCTATAGTTTAGAAATGGAGTAAACTTTAGCCTAACTTGCAATAAATTGAAATAATAGTTTGCCACATATAAACATTTCCATTCCATTTCCTGCTAATTCAGATTTTAATTGTTATCTTAACAACTTGAAGTTTAAGCTATGTCTAATGTTACTCAAGGGCTCATTTTTCCTTTAAGAATAAATCTGACTATAATGCCTATTTTCTTTACAAAAGCTGTCAAGCTGCAATATTTACTCATTAGATAAAATATAACTGGCTATTGAAAAATCAGCCCTTAATAATATAACATAAATTTAATAATAATTTTATCTCATTACAGAATGTATGAAGACTTCAGCCGTGACACGTTTGATGACCGAAGGTAATGGGAAGGAGCCACCATTACTTATATAACTATTTTGGATGTAAAATATGAAAAACTAGCATTAATGTGGCATATTTTGCTTCCAGGCCGGGGATGCGAGGACCGTCTCCCTCCAGAAGATACGCGCCTTACTAGGTTTATATTAGGTTAGATAATAGTTGTCCAACGCTCAGTTCCAATCAATTGTTATTTATACTTGACTGGCTGGATGATAGTTAGTACTGTTTTATAGAGGTAATTAAATATTATTTAAGTGAGAGTGACTGATTTGCAATTTCCACAAGTACGATTGGCATGGAAGCTTGTGAATGTATTACGTGACTGAATGTAAATAAGTGAAATAAATATCATTATAAGTACAAAACTATTTTAATTACTTTTCTCGTGTCCTTTTCCCAAATAGGCAGCATCTCTATTTAGCCGTCATCGCAGCTAAACAACAAAAAAACAGACTGCATTTATCTGGCTCATAGAAAAATATTCTCTACTAAGACTCAATTCAGCTATG
>OX451402.1:18940206-19049785 GCA_949629135.1 Eremobia ochroleuca | reverse complement strand
GCTTGAACACAAAAATTACAAAGAAATTGACAGAAACCGAGAATTTCTTACTTTTTCAAGAAATCAACGTGAAAAATGCAGTAAGGCAGAGTCAATTAAGATAATTATTCAAGTCAACCGTCTGACGCGCTAATGACTTCCAAGTCTCCAACCGTTAGGTGCGCCATCGCCATAATCATTTCTCGTTTCATTAATATAGGTATTATTCCGCATATTAATAGTAATGGCAATTTGGTTGCAGGTGTTTGATTTATTTCACATTTAAACATTAACATCAGGATCGTCTAATTTGTATCACCTAGTCCACTCCCTAAATACTGATCGTTTATTTAAACGAATCTAAGTAAATATGTACTATATACATTAAGGACAGATTGCATTTTTGAAGTGCTTGTGGCTCGACTTTACAAATCAATTTGCACTTATAATATGGATTATCTTCGAATCGAACCTTAAGGTGCACTTGGTCTTTCTAAGCGGATTATTGCAAATGCTATTTTTTATCCACTGAACATAAGTTTGTTTTACAGAACGCTGCAGTAGTATAGGTCCTCGTTCTTATAACCTAAAGATGTGAACATGATACGCTACGTCTGAATATGAACACAAAAGAATTATGAACAGAAATATAAATATTAATGGCATTAAACATTCATCCAGCATCGGAGCATATATTTTTTGCACGGAGGCGCAACGAGCAACAGGTAACCTCCCGGTCGACACCCGGCGCGCTCCCAACGATACGGACCATCTTCACACAATAACAACAGGTACAAGTTTAACCATAAATTCTAGCCATGTTCTAGCATAATACATTTATTTCTGGACGACAAATAAATCTATATTTAGCTATGAAAAGGCTAAAGGAATCATAAACTTGATCGATTTGTGTCGCCGCTCCTCGGAAAAGTGACGAGACGTCATAAATAATTAATTAAACTATCAAGTTTAATGCAGTCTGCTAGTCAAGTGTTGAGCATAAAACTGAAATTCCGATATGAAGTCAAGTGAAGCAGTATTATTTTATAGGTAGTATTTACTGACCGCAGCTTTATTACCTTAACGTCACTGTGATACGTTAAGGTAATAAAGCTGCGGACAGTAAATAGCGATAGCTAGAGGAAATCTGAGACCTGAGCTCATACAATTACTCATACGAGGTAACAATTAACTATGAATCAATGCGTTTGTGAATGACTTACACAAACACTAGGTAGATATTGGTAACACAAACGTTCGAGTTTTACAGTGATCCCATATAAACTTCTAAATATACGTTGATGATTATATCAACACCAGTTTACTTACGACGAGACACAAACATTGATGAACAAAATATAAATACAACAAAGACAGGAAACTATGAATGATTCAACGTCCACATCCTTAACTCGTAGCAAATCCGTTCAGAAAGCGGAAACTAAAACACGTCGAGATCACAACTGGGTCCCGAGATGCGAACACTTGTACGTACAAAACAAACAAAAAACAGCGGATTGGTCTTCAGGAGTACATAGATTGACGCAAAATTGGAACACTTGGACCTCGCTTCATGAAAACACAATACTCAGGTCAGCAACCGACAACTGTAGCTTAGATTTACGATCTGGTTTAGGTGTCGGACTAAGATGTTGCACGTACTTCGATCATGTCGTCTCATGCCGTCGGAGAGCGTTCGAGGCGAGCCCGGCCCTGCGTCCGCGCTATCATTTAAATATAACTTGGGACGCCGCCGTCTGTCGCCGGCTTTATTTTTACACCACTGAGATTATATGTAGACAGTCACAACGCACGCTGTCTCACGGGAGACGTTATGGTTCGCGCGCGACACTGAGCCACTGGCGGACAACACTGAGAGCGATACGTGTCGGCGGAGTGACGCCCAAGGCGCGAATGACGGGCGGAGCGCGAGCGGCGTCCCCCTGGGCGCAGGCCCCGCGTCCACCGCGCCGCCGCCCCGTGCAGTATGCACCGCTGCACAGCCTCCACATGGCTCCGCCAAGATAACGCGGGCACCGAGCCGCGATCACACTACACTCATCAGATACACAAATGCGGCGCGCGCGGTGCAATTCATTGACGCCAACACTGCATTTCCAACTGTTTATTATGATCTAATTACGAATGTATTAGGCGAACTCTGCCTCTGATAGGCCAGCCATTAGTCAATACAATAAACTTATTGTACCGGACGAGGAAAGAATCTCTCAGAACTCCAAATATGATAAGGTAGACTACATAGTAGGAACAAAGAAGCATTGAATAAATTAAACAGGAGATCGACTATATTGGTATAAGGAAAAGTAAAAACATTTTTACGATATTAAAAGAACAACGAAACCGTTCATAATTTAACAGATTCAGATATACATATCGGTTTAGCAGTGATAATAATACAAATACTTTTGGCACAAGACTTTTTGGTAGCATTTCTGGAAAACCAACATCTGTCGGAAGCTTTTTATAGTTCACGAGTAGCAGTAATACTCCTACTTCCACAAGTTATTAGAGAAACGCAAGCAATAAAACCTTATGGAGCTAACTAATCAGAACGCTATAAATCCGAAGCTTTTATGACCAACACATCTTCTATTTCATTTCCCTTTTCTATTTTGAGTTCATGAATGCCAACTTCCTGAATGTTTAGCGATACGGTTGCTCCAAGTGCATAATTATGAGTAAACGGGTGTAGTCGGGGTGGTCGCATCGTCACAAACATTTGGTGATGCGTCGTCGTTATCTCCGTTTGCAGGAGCAGCGTGCGATGTGTCCACGCCGCATGTGGCTCACGTGGCCACTGCACTCCATACACCGCCTCCAATTGCCGCAATCAATATCTGTTGTACGGGCCCACTAATGCATCTCAAGGATGTCCGCAAACAGAGTTTATCATGTCTCATATGCTAAACTCAGGGGCACGTGTCGATGGCCAAAACGTATGCAAATTACTGTTATGAATTCAAATTACATACCTACGCAACGAAACGACACTATTGTTCTCGTGTCCCGTCTGTGACATCAATTTGAAAATAATCGTAGTTATTAGCCTAATAGGAATCGCGATTGAGGTTCTGAATTTGTGATGGCGTGTTTGATCACATTCGGAGATCATTTCGGCCCGTGCGACAGTTACCGTCGTGGTGAGCGATTTATACTGGTGTTTCACGTGGGAAATCTCCAGATGACGGACGTTTAAATACGCCATCATAACCTCATCAACAGCATCGACGTTAAGTATAAATCACGTGGCAGTGTACAAACTACTTTCACGTTTCTATACACAGCAGTGATTGTTGATATTATGGGAATAGGTCGCTGTATCTATGCAGTGCACGTGCAGAACTAGTTCCTTTAGATTCGGCAAACAGCGCAGATGTTTCTGGTATCGGTTAATGTACACGAGAACGAATTGACGTTGGGAGTGCTGCAATTGCAAGCGATCATATAAATCGATTTGTTAAAGATAGGAATAAAAGGGCAATCGATCAATATGAATTCGATGTGGAACACCGCATCGCACTCAATCTTGTTATAGATATGAATAAACTCGGGTGCCTTTCCGTCGACCGAATTAAATTAAACGATAACCATCATATAGCGAGGAAAGCGCGATATAATGACATCGTCCAGATACAGATGACGAATAGCGGTAAGGTAATTAAAATAAACAAGGCCGCAGCACACAAAAAACCCCCAGATATCGGGAAAACAATTCTGTCGTGACTATTGCAAATGGCATTCGGTTCCGATCATGCTGCCGAGGCGAAAGGTCATCATCGCACAGCGCGCAGGCGCCGGCGATCTAGCGACCTCTAGGATTATCCAACTCGATCGATAAGGTCCCAAGGGGCATGCGAGGGACGCGCGGCGCGTGATACGGGCCAAAGAACATAATTTATTCGGCGGCAGAGTGGCGCGCCTCGGAGCTGCCGCGCCCGCTCCCCGCGCCGCGCATCTCCGGGCTCCTTTCGAAACAGGATCCCGTCACAATTTTTTGTGGCCCGGGGATTAAGGAGTATCGGGCTTAAACGCAGGTTACGCAATAGTTTTTACACACCCTTAATCTTCCACGGCCTTAGGGACGAGGTCGTGTTTAATTTTAATTTTATTTTTATGCGTTCAGTTGGGACATAATTCACGAGTTTAGCGTGTTTGAACATCACCTGTTAACGACCCATTTGCACGATAAGAGCGCGACAGCGACAATATTTGCGCGTGCGCACGCCACTCGGTTGCGATTGCGACCAGTTAGTTCAATCAATAGATCCGCTACGTTGTTGATAATAAATACATGAGCGGCAAATAAATAATAATGGACTAATCACATTAACTCGGTGAACATCCATTGGATCACGTTTTGTCATTTACGGAACTGTTACGCCATATGCCAACAGGGCCCACGCAAGAATGCCAAATATGCATATTTTCTCCGCATCTATGAAGCGTTTGTGTTCGTGACCATTGATACCGACTGTGAAACAATTTCTAAATTGTTGGGAACATGACGAGCACCACTAGTTCTCAAGACTGGTAGAGTCACGTAGTACATTGGATTTGTGATAAAGTTGACATTAAATCAATATTTACATGAAATCCAAGCGAGTGTGAAGTGTTATCTGGTTACCTGACGTGAGAACAACTGTGTGTATTCTTTATCTCCTTTGACAACTCTTTCAAGTTTATTAACCTGCTGTATTGTGAGATAACATGCAAAATTAACATCAACAGTCCTCCCAATGTGAATTTTATTTCGTTGACACTATTTCGCGTGTCCTGCTTGTCGTTGCAATAACACTACTTACGTTACTGTCCCTAATATTTGAAGTACAGTCGACGGTGATGTTACTGTAAATGTAATGTGCTGTAGCTTTCATAGCAAATGAATATTGTTTGTAGTGATCTATACTATTAATAAAGCTGAAGAGTTTGTTTGTTTGAACGCGCTAATATATCAAAGTACCAGTCGTGTTTGAAAAAATCTAATGTAGCATGATCTAATCTATCATTTGATAGCCAAATTTTATTCTTGAGAAAGGCTATCGGCTATTGAGCATCATGCTAGGACCCTTAGCAGCCGAGCAAAAAGAAAAAAAGAGTCAGAAAAACGCTAAGCGAAAGCGAAGTAATAGCGCAGACAGGCGATGCGATTCGACGGGATGGGGCAAGAAATTTCACGCGGACGAAGTCACGGGCAGAAGCTAGTATATAGATATAGAGATAGGTACAACATTGTTTGGTCCTACGTGGCGAATTTAGTCCAAAGAGCTACACATGTTAGGTTCTATTTGCAAAGATTAGAAGGATTTACTAATATTCGAAGTTGATTTATTTTCCACTTATAAGTACTTTGTACAAGTACAGGTAATTGAGCCGGTAATCTACAACTAAGCCAATAAATGTGTCGAGTATTACCAATCTATAATTAGTCAGGTATTTATGTACCTACTTAATTATTTAAAAAAGCTAATCAATATTTATCAGCGTTCAATAATGATAAAGGCCGATGCAGAAATAGTTACAAGAATTAAGAACTAGGGCATTACGTGACAAAGCCCACGCTCACCGCTGTATGAGCTTTGATTGCATTTTGTGCTGACTGTTTGTTTTCCTTTCATCCATGATGTTATTTGTGGAAGATATGCTCTGTCATATTATCACTGGGAGTTTCCTCGCTTGGTTCTCGGCCTGGCTATTGCCTCTCGAGGAGCCTTTTCCAAGATAAATACATACACACAACTATCACACGCTTCTGGAGTTTATACTGAAAGCTGTTTTACAAATTTTTTGATCTGCCACTGAAAATCTATCTCGACGTCCTCAAAACTATTTTTTTGTTTGTTTCATGATTTTCGTACGAAAAAATCTTTTATCGTGCTCCTAACGAATGCAAATTGTTGTTTTTAACTTTCAGTTATGTTGCTGAAAATACTTAATATCTCTTTCATAAGTCACTGTAAAATACTAAGAAAACAGTAAACGCGGAAAATAAAAACCGAGTTTTCAAATCTATACATATTAATAAAACAAAGTCGGGTTAGTTACATCATTCATAATTGAAGAACAGCTGGAGCGATTTTTATGATCTTTGATTTGTTGGATTTGTCTCCACCCCGAATAGCAGAATAACTATTAAGAGGGTTCATCCCTTAGAACCATGTTGGAGATTCAAAATTGATGATTTCCGACGGACAATAAAACCATAATGTGTTTCATTTATAGATGAGATATTGACGTAATATTATTGGGAATTTTATAATCTAGTGCATGACTGAAAAACATTTTCAATTTTTCGTATAGTTTTCTCCTCAGAACCGTTTTTATGCCAGCCTTTTTTCAAACTAGCGATCGACGGTCTAAGCAGATGCGAGATATTAGTAAAACCGTATACGACAAACTTATAAAAACATTACTTTATAAAAAATAATAACATTTATTAGTGCATGGCTGAAAAAAAAACACGATTACTGTAAGTTTTCATTCAAGAAAAGTATATTCAAAAGTGTCAATTGTAGCCACTTTTCGAGATATTAAACGTGTTAGTTTATGATGAAATCTGAAATATTTATATTTTCTTTTAGACCTAGTAAATTAAGACATTTATGTTCTAAAACATGGTTCAATTTTTTTTTTAATAACTTATATGTTTATTTTACTATGAATTATTTAGTATTGCTATATAATCGGCGCGGATTCACGCCACCGCTCAGCGCGCCGCTCTAGCAATACTAAATAATTCATAGTAAAATAAACATATAAGTTATCAAAAAAATATTTAAACCATGTTTTAGAACATAAATGTCTTAATTTACTAGGTCTAAAAGAAAATATAAATATTTGAGATTTCATCCTAAACTAACACGTTTAATATCTCGAAAAGTGGCTACAATTGACACTTTTGAATATACTTTTCTTGAATGAAAACTTACAGTAATCGTGTTTTTTTTTCAGCCATGCACTAATAAATGTTATTATTTTTTATAAAGTAATGTTGTTATAAGTTTGTCGTATATGGTTTTACTAATATCTCGCATCTGCTTAGACCGTCGATCGCTAGTTTAAAAAAAGGCTTGCATAAAAACGGTTCTGATGAGAAAACTATACGAAAAATTGAAAATGTTTTTCAGCCATGCACTAGATTATAAAATTCGCAATAATATGAGGTCAATATCTCATCTATAAATTAAACGCATTATGGTTTTATTGTCCGTCGGAAATCATCAATTTTGAATCTCCAACATGGCTCTAAGGGATAAACCCTCTTAATACACGGGAAAATTCACGAGAAAAAAAAAGTAAGATTAATTTTTCTGATACATTCGTTCTTATGTATTCTGAGGCGGTACGAAGTTCGCCGGGTCAGCTAGTATTAAAATATATCATGGCTAATCTATTTTTGTGTATACAGAACAGTTATCGTAATTCGCAATGGTTACACCTGCGCAGAAAAATGCGACAGTTACTGCAGATTTCCTAACATAAGTACCTACTTGAAATTTCGGTTTTTTAGTTTTGGCTTTAAATACACTAGTGAATCTAGAGGTTTTTCATTATATTCGAAGGTTTCATTGCAGTTGTACGGTGTGGTGACGTATTTTTTTAGACCTTCATAGCAGTAATCCTAAGCCCTTATTCCTTTAAGACAAAAATAGTGTTCCAGTCGGTTGTCTGCGTAAATACGTCGTATACGTAATTGACGCCACGCGGAGGCGGTCAAGTGACTGCATTAGCATGCTGATGGATCTGCTCTGCATATTCATGCGCACACGCAGATTGCAAGTAATGTCGTTTTCTATGCGCGACCCACTCGATTGATCGACGACCGTTACCCCGAGGTAACGAAGCCTGTCACTGCTGTATATAATGTACCTGGATCTATACGTTCTATGTATTCATTCACTCATGTAGTTGTTCCCTGCATATTTATATAACACCGTCGCAAAATAAACTCGACGATAGCGTAAACGACTTGTAAATATTATCGCGACTAAAAAATGTCATATTCGAGGTTGACGTTGGGCCTCGTACCTTTTTTCAGAACGTAGAAGTTTAAAAATAGATGTAGGAATAACCGTGTTTTTGTGACAATTGTGCAACTGAGGGCAGAGGTCCACCGCGTTAGAGTGTAAAGCGCACGATACCGCGACTCGTTCCATTTGTAAGGAACCTATCAAAACAACAACAACATATTGGTACAGCATTATCTGTACTGAATGGACACCGTTTGTTCGCGATAGATTACGCGTTTAATTGTCAACAAACTGCACATTATTCGATAACGGCTTTTGATACTACGACGCTCAGACATCATTGAGTAAACTTTTCACATTTAACGTCGAACACTCTTCGAAGAGATAGCAGTCCCAAATAATCAGGCCACTTAATAAATTCGGTAGCAAAAATGTTACAGATAGGCTGTAAACTTTTATAAAAACCCAAACACTGCGCAATTTGAGGTCAAATATAATCTGTTAATCACGTCGTGATAATCTTAATTGTAGGGGCGCGGTCGTTATCAGCGAGGAGAGAACTACACTATCACATGTCTGCCTAATGCCTATCTTGAGGTGATAAACAATTTATTTTGGTCGAGTGTATCATGCGGAGTGGCGATGGGCAGCGTTGTGCAACCGCCACGTTGAGGTACGTGGCGCATGACAAATTGACATTTGAAAAAATGCTCACAATCGTGCACCAGGGTGGCTACGACAGTTCTACATATACTGGTACACAAATACTTCGCAGTAGAATTTTGGATACGATTTCATATCAATAGACATAGAGGACAAAAGATACACGATTTACTCAGATACAGATAATCTTATCAAAGAGATTACTATAACGGATTACGAAGTCGACGCCGCTCGAAATGAATTACAAGAACAAACGAAAACAAATGGTTTTGACAGTAATAGATGTAATTAATGATCTGCCAATGAACGTTCAAATGGATGAAAAGATTACGATTGAAAGGCACAAATTCGACAGTGGGCGGTAGTTGGACAAATATGACCAAATTGAATGTCACTCAAACTTGAATAATTTTCGCTATTTTATGTTATGTGTATGACTGACAGCAGACAATCATGTTTAATGGCAAGACAAAAACTGTACATGTAGGCGAACCAGTAACACTAAACGAGTATGTAAACGAAACAAATGGTGCATTACATTGAAAAAACGATGAAGCAACGTTTAAATTGTTTAATTCAACATTGCATGACAGCGCAATACTAGTCAACAAAAGAAGTTTAAAAGCTAAAGTGACAGGAATGGCAACATATCTATTAAGTACGTGATATGGAAATATTTGAGCGGTACTTTTTAGGGTTCCGTACCCAAAGGGTAAAACGAGACCCTATTACTAAGACTCCGCTGTCCGTCTGTCCGTCCGTCCGTCTGTCACCAGGCTGTATCTCAATGATGTATTTCTGTTGCCGCTATAACAACAAATACTAAAAAAAAACAGAATAAAATAAATATTTAAGTGGGGCTCCTCTACAACAGACATGATTTTTTTTGCCGTTTTTATATTTAATGGTACGGAACCCTTCGTGCGCGAATCCGACTCGCACTTGGCCGGTTTTTAATCATAAATAGACACGATTCTATCAACAATGGAGTATGAGTTGTAAGACGCCAACTTTAGAAAGTGTTGTTATGAAACAATTTTTAATGAAACTCAAAGTAATGAATGCAGCGTCTCTAGACGAGCTAGATCTGAGTCCAATGAGCGCTTGTGGGCGAGACCTGGCAAGGTTGCATTTGCTAGAGTTGTGTTTAATATGGTTCTTATATGTAGATGTATAAGATATATTTTAGCGGTCGAGAGTGTAGATGCGAGTGTGCCAGATGGACACGGTATGGCACAACAGGTGACGCCCACAGCGAGAAAGTCGTGTCTGGTCGGCGATACATGGCCTCGGGGGTAGCTAAGTTATTGGACTATCGCCGCGACAAGCGCCTAGCCGGCTGTAAGCTAATGAACTGAATAATCTTACAACTAATATAATACGCACGTTAAATAACGTAGTGGAGCCACAAATTCCTTGGTCTTGAAGGTCCAAAAATCGCAAAACGAACAGTTCCCGTATGTTTATGGTTTTGATCTTGAGGTACCAAAACGATTTTTCGATAGTCAAGTCCCAATATATCAATAACTAAACAATAACTAATAAATAACTAAAGGTAATATATTGATTTTGTACAATTTCTCATTCACCTAGGTACGAACAAAGGTTCACATCAATAAATAACCATTTTGTCGTAACTCACGTCTTAGAATATTTGAATCAACCATAGAACTTAAAACTACGCTGAACTAGCAGTTATCAACCTTACCCCATTGAGTTAAAGTTCCGTTATAGTGGAGGATCATTATTCATTAATAATGAGTAACGATAAGGTGTCGCGATGGTGGCAATCCGAAATCTTGGTATAAATAAGCAATCCACAAAATAGTCATGTGCAGAAGATGTGTTCTTCAGACTGGGCAAACAAAAACTCATGAAAGGTCGCCTTTACCGAGCTCTTTTTCAAGCTAAGAAGCATGCTTAGAAATCATGATTTCTGGAGCCCTGGTCAGTGTTTAAATGAAACTATTGCTAACTATGTATATGCTATTTATTGTTATAGCTCATATGTATGCTACAAAACTAGTCAGGCTATGTATGTCATTAAATGACAACGCGAGGACTGATAAATTTTATCAGTTCTCGCGTTGATTAAATGTTTGTAACGAATGTTAAAGGATGTGCAAATGTTGTAAAAAGTCGTACTTCTGGGCGTGTTTCCTGTGATGTGCCGGCTCCAGAATCCGCGTGGGCGTATGCAGGCGAACTTTTGACCGGCGCGGGCGCACTGTGTGGCCGATGCGATGTTACGTAACTGTCAGGCCTTCCTCCAACATATATTTATTTCATTTTCTCTTTTATGTATTATACATTTCACGTTTTTTGTTTGATATACTGTAGCAATGTTTATGAAATAAGTTATCAAATCTCGGGTTACAGATTTTATGGATTAAGTGGAGTTTAAAACAGACTCGGTGCTTGTGTATTTGATTTGCATTAGCATAGTAACACATTGTACTATGTTATATCGAGAAGATGAAAGTATGGCCCAAAGGACCAGAAAATAGCTTTTCTTGGATTTAAAACTATTGTAACGAACCTTGAGTACCAGTTTAACGAACGGATTGTTATGGTTATGCTGTGTTGCTGTCAAATGATACAGGACATTTTTATGATAAATCTTTTGTAATCTTTTTTTTTTTTTTGGGTGGGAAATTATCAAATAACTTCTCCCGTTCTGGGCGGAACGGGAGGGTGTGTCAGACTTTTACTGAAAAAAAAAACCCACCCGTGTTCCTTCAGTTGCCTGTGCCAAGGGCCACGGTAACTATCTTTTGTAATCTTACGTTTACAAAATGCAAGAAATTCTAACATATTTGTACACATTTATTCTACTTTCCTCAGCCTTTAAATACGAAATACTGTGTTTTAAAGGACTCTATTAATAAAATTGGTTACAATATAATAACGCAAATTATTCCATAAAAGCTTTAATTATTTGCGTAGAACATATAACTTAAGACAGGTGAAACAGTAATCAACCAGCTACTGGTTTACTATAACGGGCAGTAATTACGATTATCATATACCAATCTAAGCGGTCAATAAAGTAAAGCGCGACTCTTTAGTCGTGATCGTTTTAAATCTCGGCGCGTAGGCGACTTCCGCGACATTAAACGCGGAGACGACATTAACGTCGAACCTACGGTGACACACGACACCCATTACTATTATAATTTCGTATAATGGCTCGTGCAACATCGCCATATAAATTCATGAAATTTTAAAAGCATTTCTCTTTTTTTTTTTTTTTTTGTTAACTAGGATTGGCTCAGTATAAGACGTGGCATAAGGAAAGTAAGTAGTGTCTATTACTATGAGTTTTTTCTTCTTGTTCCTCCTTTTCTTAAGTAAGGCCAGTATTCAATTGCGTCATAATCTGACCACTCGCCAGCCTCGGCCTTATGTATTAACAACAAGATTAAATAAAATGTAATATTAAAATATTCCTATAATCCGACCTGCGATATGTAAAATATGTAATATAACGCTTTAGAACACTTCATTTACTTCGGCGGCCAAATGTGAAATACGATATTTTATGACCAGAAAGGAAAATAGAATCCGGATCGAAGGACAAATGTGAGCTTTATATTATTGAATGGTGAGCAGTGGTGGCCCCGTGGTAGCAGCCGCGACTAACTAGTTGTAGGTCGTAGGTTCGAACCCAAGCACCAACCCACTTTAGTTTCGTATAAATTATTTAATCGCCACTGCTCTCAAAACGGTGAAGGAAAACATCGTGAGGAAACCGGTACGTCCTAGAACCGAAAATTCGATGACATGCGACATCTACCAAGCCACCCTGGGCCCGCGTGGTGGATTGTAGCCCACTCTCTGTCGAAGAGAGGAGGCCTGTGTCCCAGCAGTGGGGACATGGTAGGCTGATTATGCTTATTCCATAATTTTAGATAGGAAGGAAAGTATAAACGAATGAGGTTAATTAGTATTAACCTCATTCGTTATTAGTATTAATGTTTTCCATGAGCTACGGTACTTGATCATAAGAGAAGAAGGACATTTTTGACGGAATCGAAGTAAACTACTACTTACTACGTTGAAGTAAATTTTTAGTAGACCGTCAAATACTTAGTAAGACACCATGAAAGTGTTTCGTTATTTGAATTTTTGATGCGGGTCCCCAAATCTGGTCCCCCGCGTCGTTCACGTGGAATTTGGTTTCGTCAACTAATACTTTGCTTTTTATTGTGAAACTAAACACTGCCTATTGACAGCTGCGGTGTAATTAACCTTGCCTGTTCCAGCCTGTGTAACCGACACTAATGATTAAAAAAAACAAAACCTGCCACTTCATAAAATAAACACTGCATTATAGTTTTTAGGAACAAAACGACGTAGTTTTAGTTCTTCGGTACATAAAATGGCGTAGTTGAGTGCAGTAGGCGGTTCACGACTAAGCTATCCTGTTGAATTATTCAGTATTATGGTCTCTGCAACCTGTTTGCAACAACTAACAAAACTACTCGACAATATTCTCAACAAATCGACACCGGAGAGAATTGAATCGTCAAGATTTCTGTGAAGTCATTGATCACAGGCGCTAAAGCACTGTCATAAACTAACATTCAAGTATTGATACGTGGTCGTATAGCCATTAGAGAAGCGTGGCGCATCGGATCGGCGTAGAAAGCTCACCCACGCGTGCCGAGAGGTCACCACCGCCCACACTACCCCTCGATTACTATTGAGAAATAAGAGAACAAACCTTCGGAGCTGCTCGGAGGTGTTCGTCGGCCAATTACCGTAAATTGATGATTATTGCGAAACAGTGCGGTGGGCGCGCGCCATTAGCGATGCGATCGAAGGCGGATTGAAGACATGATGGATTGCACCAATAAAACGCTAACAATATGATCCACGATCTCCAAGATAACGGAACAAAAAAATGGCTAGTACATCAAGCTTAATGGATGAGACGAGTTTTTTCTTAACTTAATACCGAACGGGAAACTGATGATGCATCAATGTCAAATAAAAGTACAGGTTAGTAAAAGTAGCTGCAAAAATATATTTACTCTGAAAATATTAGTTCATTCTTTCATTTAATTTCTTTTTTACGTTGTATCTAGGAAATAAGCACGCTCTACAATTTAAATGTCACCAAACCTATTAAATTGGAATCAGCCAAAACGCGAATCGTGACTGGTAACCACGACTTCTGGAGAGCAACACTTGTATGCCAAAAGTAACCACTTGAGCTATTTTTTCCAAAAAAAAAAGATCTAATTTCTGCACTGAAAGGTGTGCATAATTTCGCGAGCGTGCCTGTTGAAACGCAGCAAAACACGAATTATGATCCGCAAATTGATGCCTCTCGCCGCATCTGCGATATTTGGAAGAACAAAAAAATAATTCGTGTTATTCAGAAGGTAATTTGCAACACGATGAAAGCTCCAAATGGCTACGTTCGGTTGTTAATACGTGCGATATAATTACGGATGTATCATCACAAGTGCAAATCGGATGCGCTTTCGATCGACGCCAGAATTTATAATACGCTTTTGTTCTTATTTAAATTACCCGAGTGTAACAATATTAGTATTCTCACTTCGTCTATTGATGCCCGGATCGTTATCTGCGAACGGGAAAGTAGATTCAGATTTTTTATGAGATAAACAACATGAAGAGAAAATTAGATAGTAACGGTAGAGTCGGGCTAATCTACTATTGTTTTTGATCTAGCTTTGTGCAGACGAATGTATGTAGTATTTATGATCTAAGGGTTCATAGCTATTCATTAGCAAATGTTTTACAAGTTCCGTTCGTTAAATAGAGTGTCTAGTTATACCAGGGCGACTTTCCTTAGTGGAACCAGATTCAGTCGGCTATCAGTGTAGAGTGTACTGATGGATGCTGCTGTCTATCAGCTGATATAAGACGTCAGTTACAACACCCACGGGTGAAGATACATATGCTCGCTTCTACTAAGACAAGGGAGGCACCCACGATTCAATATTAACCAAACATAATGATGCAGCATTTATTTTTAGCACGCCATTTAAAAAGAAAACAAGAAATATAGCCCATTAATCATAAATAGAACGAACTGCGATACTGAAAAAATAAACAAAGTTATTGAGTAGCTAGTTAGTATCTGGTAAAGCCATATTAGCGTCGATATGGTGGGGTTAAACGTACCATTAACCCTCCCACGTTGATCCATAACACAGAAACAATTAGACCACTGTCGCATTTTAATTAGTGTCAAAGTCCGATGAGAAAAAATTTCCACATTTTTTATCAGCTTCATTTGTACCTTGACATAGCGAGTAGAACATCTTGAGGCCTGACGTCAATGTTTAGTATAATTTCCGGTTATGTGCGAAAATGCTTTTGGAAAATGATTGATGTTGAAACATCTCACTCCATGCATTGTTTATATTATAAAATCTATTTCAAATACTTAAATAATGGTATAAAACTTGTCGAATTCCTAGCTAGAGTTGAATTATGTCTCTAATCAGGCATATCTACTTGGACGTATAATTTTGTCACAATATTTTAGCAATATATATTTATAAATCAAACAACATGATGTGTTCATTTATCTTCAAACATCACATGCTAGTTGATTATAATAATTGGCTGTCAATGATAATATATTGGTGACCATTAGCCACCTGACTGACTAATCAAATTAGACTACGAAAAAAACAACTGCCTTAAATTACAACCGGTTCAAAGGTAATATGATACGCGATCTACCCACAAATACGTGTTTAGAGCACAGAAATAAACATTTGGAAACATCCTCTAGCAAGTGTTGAATCAAACTTATTTAGGCGAGAAAAAATCTATGCAGTTACTATAATAACATTTTGTAGCATCATATTTATCTGCTGCTAAGTAACTTACATAGTAAGACGGATACTGCATGGAAAATGCATTATCGTTTCACGTGCTTATTTTACTACGGCTTCAATAGTAAATGAATGAAAATCCAATAGAGTAAGTATGTCCAAAACAAACACCTCTCTAAAATCAAATTCAAGATAAATCACAAACCAAATACACCATATACTACAAATAAAAACAAGTCAGCTAATCAAAGTACAGCTATAACGAAGATTCGTGAAGATGAATGAACCGGTGATCAAGATGTTACTATAGATGTTTATGCAAATAGCCGTGGTCCATTGATGGGGCCCATTGAGAGTATAACGGGCCCCAGACCAGTCTGCAACTGTGCTACCGGTATGCTGGTTATCAACACCCGAACGTTCACAAATACATATTGATTATCAATTTAAGATAGACCAATTATTTCTCTAGATTGTTTTAAACGACGTTGGGTAATAGAATGAGACTGTTTAATTGAACAAGTTAAGTTGCTATCCAAATTAAGTTCTTAAACGATTTTCATTTTAATTCAAGAATCAATGTTTGTAGATTTTCGTTAGGTAATGTTGTTGCTTTATCATTTCTGTGTCGTATGACACTCGAAGCATTAACATCAGCAGTTGACCTGGTTCCTGGTTATATTTTTAGACGCCTCTGAATTTTACCAACAATACGTGTATGCAATAATCGCAGCAACTGCTTCGCTAATTGTGAATTCTAAGAACTATATGCATGTGAGTCACATCTCCGTCGAAATTATTCTCGAAAATTATAGAAGATATATTATTAAACACAGGTGTTCACCAGCCGAGACAACTGTTTTCAAAAGCAATAAATGTCTAGCAAAAGTTGCAAAAGAAATTAAAGCATAAATTATATTACTTTTATTTGAATACTCTTGTCAATGACCAAAACAAGTTGGGAGAGAAACTGATAATGAAAACAACATGGCCAGAATCTAAACTAGCAAAAAAAAAGTGTCAGGCATGAGTAGAAGTTTAGATAGCAAGAAGTTTTACAAAGAATGCTAGTCAATAACCCCTTTCCTAAGAGAAACATGATTACAACCATATAAATTTTCAATATCCCAGTGTGGTATTTAGCAGAGCTATTAACGGAAGCCTCAGTGAAGACTTGGAAGACAATAAATCACCATCACAATAATGCTTCGCACAATTACGACTACAAAGACCATTTTAGCCAAGTCTCGGACCATGTAAGGCAGAACATTAATTTGTCCAATATTGGGTGTGTTGATTTTAAATTGCTATATACGAAACTAGTTTCGTCAGTCGTGAGTCGTGACCTCTTACTTGTAAACGAGTCGCAACTAGTCGGGATGTGATGGAACTTTCTTTTTGATGAAACGTGTATTTATAGCATTGCCAATCCACCTGTGGATGAGCGAAAGGGGACCACCCTTTCGCTCATCATGGGAATTCTAGTCTTTTAAAACTTAGTCAGTTAGTATCTTGTTTAAAAATAACATGTGCCAAGAGCGAGATATTCGAAGATATGAAATAGCGTTTGGCATTTTAGTTGATATATGAGCGATGGCGAGCGCGTTTTGGTCAATATTATTGAAACATGTAGGAATCAATAACCCTTTTCACATATTGGTTATTTATTTTGGTTTCTCAGTAATCACAATACAACACACGCACACATGTATGTCACAATATTTTATTTGATATTGTATGAGCTTTTCTATATTATCATATTTAATTTATTCCCTAAATTGATTATAACGGACACACACTTCCCTATGTGTTTGTTATTCCAGCGTATGGCACTCGTGGGTTGCAGCTGAAAATCAGCAGATGACAACACACTGTGTTGTCATCTGACATTATGCTGAGCTGAGGCCCATTTGGCATTATAGTCGTTGTTTTCTGTTTTATAGTTTTAATGTGTATTTATTTTGATGTAATGCCAATAAACGCATTTTTCTTTCTTTCCTTTGACTTGTCTAAAATATATCAACAGAAAAGCTGACATTTTCAGAACTGTTATTGGATAGATGTCAAAGCCCTAAAAATCACGTAAATAAGATTCCAAACCAGACGCTTACGATAACTTATGAAGTTTCAACCGGTTATCCGGTACATAAATCAATTGATTCATGAATGAGAAGTCAATATTTAGATAAATCCACCGGAAACACAAGCAGAAAATAATATATGTAATCTGTTGAAATTTTATAATTGGTGTAGACGTTATTACAGCTATAAATTCAAGTTTTATTATAGACTAGAGCTGAAACTTCGATCGTATCATCTCTAATGCTAATAGATTTTATATCAAAAGATTAGTTAACGGTACAGACGTAAAACGTTTAGACTTAATTAAAATGGATACTTATATCAATACATAAGATTCTGAAATAGATCAGACAGCCAATATTATAGTTCGATGACACATATCGAACGCAGATAATATGCACACCCGACAACAATCGGATGATATGAATATCATTACGGCTATTACGCAAGGGGTCCCTACGACTACTACATGCAAGCATAATAGACCACACTACACTTGATTCAAAGGCGAATCGTAAAGCAAATATCTTCGGACAATATTATAGGAATCGAGTGTATTCAGTATAGAAATGACTTCATAATTTCACTGCGCACACGCACACATCTACGGAAGTGTGTGACGTGTGAGCACACACACATTCTGAATATCCGGCCGCGTCTGTGAATGACGCTTACGCATGTGGTAGTAAACATGCGTAAGCTCCTCTGTGGCCGGCTGTCGATCATTTCGGTACAGTATTACGTCATCATTCATTACATTACCTATTTGCACGTCTGTAGGGTGCGAGCCAAGCCAAAGCTATTGGCGTAGAACTCTTTGTACTGCTTAGCTGAATCCTTTTCACACATTGTCATATCTACGACGCACTTTACGACAGGTCAAGACATTTTATTTTTATTCGACGACCCGGTAACATTGGCAATTTAAATATTTATGATTTTGTGAGTGTCGCCTTCGCTATCAAACGTTTATTATTTAGATGAGTTGATAGCCACCGACTTACGGTGCTACTTAAAGAGTTTTGAAGATAAATTAATTCAAACGCGTCGCTTGAACACTTCAATTCATTGATGACAATGTAGTGCTGATAAATTCGGATTAAATTAGCATAAGTATTTATGGCCCAATAAGCTTGACCGATCATTTAAAAGAACTGAATTCAAATGCAAATTGCCTTCTATTACGAACATCGAGAGTTCGTGTCTACGAGACCCTTAAACTTACGTTACTAGAATTTAAATGAAGCTCCTTCCTGTGGTCAGCGCTGAGCTGATTCTCGACAGCCGTTCAGTAGATAGGCACTGCTTTAATTTCGACCACAGGAATGTCAATTCAACCATAAAACAACACGTTTGGAGCAACAGTGTTGCATCCCGACCTATTGAGACTAACATTACTATCGCCTTTATATCGAGAGTAATTTATTTATAGATAATTTTAACTGCTTCCGAGATAAATAATTTAGTCTGCGGTGCGTAGACACCATAAATCTTATTGAGTTTCCTTTACGAGTAAATAATAAAACAGTATTATGATCGCATATGTTCTCTAAATCGCTCGCTTTTATGACTGTTCTTCATACGTATTCATTGCTACAAGTTTGTCTTTATCATTTATTGACACCTTAGGTCCTTTATGTTACTAATGCGTTACAAAATGAATTGATACAGCTTCCAGTTATATTAGGTCTTTACCTATGAAATTGCCGTTCTGCAGTACGGACATTTCAAATCAAAATAATTTTTGTTTGGCTAAGAATTCTAATTTCAAATTAATTTTATTTTAAAAACATGGAATTTTTTTTCAAAAGTAGTCATTTGTTTATTGATTAGTGTTACATTTTCATCGCATTTCAATCTTTTTCGTCATCATGGATACGTTAAAAATTCGAGTAATTATGGAATATGAGTACCGTCGTGGCAGCAACGCGGCACAAGCGGCACGCAACATCAACGACGTTTACGGAGCTAACACTACAAACCAGCGCACCACCTGTTATTGGTTTGCTCGCTTCCGTTCTGGAAAATACGACCTGAAAAATGAACCTCGCGGTCGTCCGAAGACTGGTCGACAGTGACGAATTAAAGGCGATTGTGGAAGCTGATGATACACAATCTAGTGCTGAATTAGCAGCAGCTTTCGACGTTAGCGTCAAAACAATATTGGTCCATTTGCGTCAAATTGGCAAGGTAAAAAAGCTTGACAAATGGGTGCCCCACGAACTCAATGATCGCCAGCGCGATGTACGCGTCGAGACGTGCCTTGCACTGCTCAACAGACACACAAATGAAGGAATTTTGAACCGCATTGTTACCTGCGATGAAAAATGGATTCTATTTGATAACCGCAAGCGCTCATCAAGTTGGTTAGATCCTGGTTCAGCACCTAAACAATGCCCTAAACGAAAACTTACCCATAGAAAAGTGATGGTCACTGTTTGGTGGTCTAGCGCCGGTGTGATTCATCACAGCTTCTTACCAAACGGGGTGAGCATTACTGCAGCTATGTACTGTGAAGAACTGAACACATTGATGGAGAAGCTGGCACATCTCCAACCAGCATTGGTCAATCGCTCGTCTCCGCTGCTCCTGTACGACAGCGCGCGACCTCATACTGCACAGCAGACGGTCTCCAAGTTGTAAGAACTGGGGTTGGAAGCTCTCCGTCATACCTACTCACCAGACCTTGCGCCTACAGACTACTACTTTTTCCAGAATTTGGATAACTTCTTGGCGGGAAAAAAATTCAATACCCGAGAGTCAGTACAAAATGCCTTTGAAGAATTTGTTGCCTCCCGTCCAGCCGATTTCTTTAAGAAGGGCATCAAAAAACTGACACTGCGTTGGCAAAGATGCATTGATTGCATGGGTGATTACTTCGATTAATACAAATAAAAAATACATGAAATAATTTCGTTTAAATTTTTTCATACAAAACGGCAATTTCATAGGTAAAGACCTATTATAAATCGCGCTTAAATTAGTTATGAAGGTGCAATCAAACCAATTTCGCAACATGATCATTAGATGCGTTCATTGACTCTTCGGCCAAGTCATCTTGGTGTAACATTAAAATTGCGAATGCTTATTACAGAAACCTTCACATTCTAAACCGTTAATTACCGCGTGTCGATATCCGGTGATCCTGGACGACTGATTGGCGATTGGAGAGCGGATGACGTCATTCCATCTGGATCCAGCTTCCGACGGCCCGTGTCCACCATCGAACGGAGCGGCTTTAATTTCCTGAAGACCCAAATCTTGTCGTGGGATCGGCGCGGCATTAAGTTCAAGATGTTAATTACCGACAACTGGTTCCGCTGAGTGCTAAATTACTAGACTAGTTTTCAACTAGATATTAATGAAGTGAGTGTTCATTAGTTTTATTAACTGTACACCTGTTAAACTGGGTGAACTTTCTTGCCGGTTATCCAAAAAACTAAGCATGATTCCAATATATCTATTTCGTGTAGAATCATGCAGAGCTAGTCCTCTTGCAGGCTATACTCGACTAGGCTCGCTTTGTTATCAGCTGGTAAGCTAGATGGTTTCACTTTACATACATTTTTGACGCATGCGCCTTCTTTATCAGAAGCAGAGGGCTGGTTATCGTTTGTGGTACCTAACTCAAATTAAAGCCATCAATTCCAGAAATGCAAAAGCAGCAAAGATAATTCAAAACGGCAGAATTCCAACCAAAAAACGCAGCACACTGATGGTAAGAGTTCTAAGTAGAAATAAAGTTGTATGTATTAAACATTTTCCGCATACCATTTTACAGAATGCGAAATCTTTCCTTCATATCTGCGAGATATGACTCTCGGTCAGGATAACGGTACACCGCACAGACGAACACTGTGACCGCACATTATGCGCACTAAAGTGGCCAACGACCAGCTATCAGGTTTCTGCGTCTTTCAATTACCTTACCTCAATACAATATTGACCCCCATTGACCACTAACAAGAACTTTTGCTTAACATTAATGTTAAATTATTATATTGTTCACCAATCAGTTCAAAATATTGCACAAAGTACGTGGGAATATACTAAGTGCAGATGCTTGGACTTAGTGTCTGACTGCTGACCGAGTTCAGCTTGTGTGGGATGGTTCAAAAAGTTCATACAATTATTTACCCACTCGTGACGCTGTGGGAGGATAACTGTGACTTCAGAGAAACGTTTCCTATTTACATTTACTTAAGTCTGACGCAACAAATACGTAAAACTTGTGAAATGGAACCAATGCAAATCATATGAACAGCTTATTAAATCTAAAAGTGAAACAATATCATGTATACCGAACAAAATGAAAGGTTTAGAAACACTGGCGGAAAAACGTAATAAGTATCAACAGATGCATGACTTTTATAGGTAATTTCTTGGTAATTTGCTTATGTTGGTCTTTCAAGAATTCATGATCCAAAGAACCATTTTTTATTACGTACTAGCGATTCGGTAACTTAAGAAATCAAAGTAACATAACGGAACTTTAAATCTTTTTCGAATTATACACAGGGCCGTCTTTAACCTATTGGAGGCCCTGGGCACATAAGGAACACGGGGGCCCTGTGTAGATAAGCAAAATTCTAAAAATATTTGATAATTATTTTTATTTCTTTACAATCGCAATACATTAATAGATAATTGTAATATGATTTAGAACAATAACTCTTAGCATTCACAGCTTAGTGCTTAAAGTTCGCACTGCAAATAAATTATTTTGTCATTAAATCGGGTACTAATAATGTGTAGAATGGACCGGCGAATGCAAAGAATGATTTTTATTAGGACAGGCCGGGGCCCCCGTCGATCGCGGGGCCCTGGGCACTTGCCTATAGTGCCCAATGGGAAAGAGGGGCCTGATTATACATCATCTTTCCACTACACGCTTAAATAAAATCTAATCTCCTGTAATTGCCAACGTTAATCAAGCGTGCGATCGGAGTTTGTTTTGGCAAGCACATACCGTTGTGCAATTAGATAACTACTAGCTTTTGCTCGCGGCTTTGCACGCGTTAATTTAGAATTTTACAATCAATTCGGGTTGTACTCTGCTTGTTGTTTGGCCGTTGCACTCATGGACTCAGAACGGAACTGTTATATTATTATATGGGGATAGTTTAACTGTACGAAAAAAGGACATAATTGAATCTGTCCAGTTGATGTTACATCTCAATGAGTCCAATAATTGTAAATTTATTTTTTGTGCCTTGCCATATTCTCATTATTTGTCTGATGAGCAAAATAGGCACATTTATAATTTAAATATGTTAATTTATAATAGGACATGTCATCACAGTGATGCTATTTTATATTTTGATTGTAATCAATTCATTACTGATTACAAACTGACAAATTATACTATGTATTTGCCACCTAGCTGTAGGAGACAAATTGCTAATCTTTTAGCATACAACATACACAGTGACACCGGTACCTGTAGGGTACCTTCGATTACTGTTAGTAGTGGTACTAACACTACTTTTGATACACCTTGTAGTTTAAACTATTAGGTGCGACAACGGGTCAGCCACATATGTTGAATGTTGTACATCAAAATATGCAGGGTCTGTCCGGCAAAGAGCTAGAGTTAAGTTTATTTATGGAGAACTATGATGTTCAGGTGTTATGTTTGACTGAACACTGGTTGAAAGAACATGAAGTAGTGTTTATCAATGATGATAACTTTACCGTACAGAGTGCATTTGTGAGAAAAAGTGCTATTCGCGGTGGCTCTTTAGTTCTTGTTTCAAACAAGTTGAAATGTAAGCAGCGTTTAGATTTAGTTAATCTTTCAATTGAGCGCACTATAGAGTTGTCTTGTGTTGAACTTGAGCGATACATTATAATTTGCGTTTATCGACCCCCCTCTGGGGATTTTATTAGTTTTGAATCGGTAATGGAGGATTCTCTCAATAGGTTGAAATCAAGTAACAAATGTATTATTTTATGCGGAGATTTCAATATTAATATTTTAGATGTTACTCCATTAAGTATTAGACTCCTCAATTTGTTTAAGTCTTATAATTTAATTAACTTGTTTTTTGAACCTACTAGAATCACGGCATCTTCGTCAACCTGTCTTGATAATATATTTAGTGTTTTTGATGCCAAAAACAAATTAGTCTTAACTGACTTAACGTCCGACCACTGTGGTTTATTAGCTAGCTTCCCCATGCCATTACATAAACAGCCGCGTAAAATTGAATGCAGGCCTTATACAGCTGCCCGTTGTAAAATGTTTAAAAATAATATAGCTCATAGAATTACACCATCTATAGTAGAACACGAGAATCCTAATGAAATTTATGGTGCCCTTTTTGATGTTGTGCAAAAAGAGTACCAATCTACTTTCAAGACCAAAACTATTAATATTAATGGATCCTCCGTTGGCTTTAACCAATGGGCTACTCCGGGTATTTATAAAAGTAGAGCGAGACTATACGAGTTATATGGTTTGAAAAAATACAGGTTTGACACTCCTTTCCTAGAGTATGTCAAAAATTATTCAAAATTATTTAAAAAGATTAGTGCTTTTGCTAAATCGAAATTTTTAAGCGATGCTATTAAAAATTCTAATAATAAAGTAAAAACGACTTGGAAAATTATTAACAATGAAACTGGTAAATCGGTTAAACAAGAAAAACTACTTGAGATTATGGTAGATAATAAATTAGTTAATAAAGCCGCTGACGTAGCTGAAGCTTTTAATGAGTTTTTTGCCAACATACCTATAACTACGACTCGCTCCTTAAATTCGTCCCCGTCTAAAGCTGAAACCCTTTTGCATAGTAGTGTACCTAAATGTATTCGTTTATTTAGTTTCGAACATGTAACCCCACATGATGTAGTTAATGTTTTTAACCTACTAAAGTTTAAAAACACCGGTGACTACTGGGGCATCTCCATTAAACTTTTAAGTAATATAATAGACATCGTAGCCCCTTATCTAGCTGTTACTTTTAATAAATGTGTTGATTTAGGAATTTTTCCTGACCTCATGAAGAGTAGTAAAGTCATACCTTTATTTAAATCAGGTAATAAAAACGACGTTGGTAATTTTAGGCCTATTTCCATCTTACCTGCATTTAGCAAAATATTTGAAAAATTAATACTCAAGCAGTTGCTAAGACATTTTAATTTAAATAGCCTCCTTCATAATGAACAGTATGGCTTTACAAAAGGTCGTTCGACTACAGATGCGGGTGTTGCTTTGCTGAAACACATATTTAACGCATGGGAGAGCTCGCAAAATGCTATCGGAGTTTTCTGTGATCTTTCCAAAGCCTTTGATTGCGTGCACCATGACACGCTTTTGCGTAAACTATGTCATTACGGTGTCCAAAACGAAGCTCTCAACGTAATAAATTGTTATTTACATAATAGGTTCCAATGTGTAGATGTTAATGGTGTGAAATCTTCCGCGCTACCAGTTCAGTTAGGTGTACCGCAAGGCTCAATACTGGGTCCATTCTTGTTCTTAGTGTATATTAATGATTTACCATTCCATTTAAAGGGAATCTGTGACGTTGTACTGTTTGCTGATGATACATCTCTTATTTTTAAAGTAGATAGGAATAGACAAGATTTTGACGACGTAAACAGTGCACTCTCAATAGTTACGGATTGGTTTACGTCAAATAACCTAGTTCTCAATGCCAAGAAAACGAAATGTGTAAAGTTCGCATTACCGAATGTTAGAAATCTAGGACCCAACATCGTCTTAGATAAAGAGGCGCTTGAAACTGTGAGTTCGGCAGTTTTTCTGGGAATAACAGTAGATGCCAAACTTCAGTGGGGACCACATATATCGAGCCTAGCAGGAAGGCTCAGCTCGGCTGCCTACGCCGTCAGGAAAGTAAGACAGTACACTGACGTTGATACAGCTCGTTTAGTATATTTTAGTTATTTTCACAGCGTTATGTCCTACGGTATTCTGCTGTGGGGCAAAGCAGCTGATATACAAAATATATTTGTCCTTCAAAAACGAGCTGTTCGAGCAATTTACCAGCTAGGTGCTAGAGTTTCTCTAAGAGATTTTTTTAAAGATATTGGTATTCTCACGGTTGCATCACAATTCATCTTTGCCAACATCTTATATATTAGGCAAAATATACACTTGTATACTAAAAACAGTGATATTCACAATGTTAACACCAGAAATAAGGACAAACTACGTGCTCCCTTTCACCGGCTTCATAAGGTTCATAACTCATTTGTTGGTCTTGGTATAGCCTTTTATAACAAGCTACCCTCTTCTTTGCTAGATTTGCCTTTTAATGCATTTAAAGCTCAAGTAAAATCTAACCTTTGTTCAAAGGCATACTATTCTATCAACGACTACTTAAACGATAAGAATAGTTGGTCGCCCTGATTAACTCAAGACAATGTTTATGTTCTTTCTCCAGAATTAATTTACAAAGAATTACTGATAGGTTATATGAGCTCATTATACAATTGTTTTTTTATTGGGCTGTATAAGTCAAATCAGTTTAAATTAATTTTAATTTTATTATTGACATAATCAACCCATTGCAATGTTTTCTAATGAGTTGATTGCAATATGTGGTTAGCTAGTGACCTCGACAATTGATCATATAATTCTTACCTGAGCAACCGGCAGCAAGTTCGTCATGCTCCCTTAGATGTCACTGCTTGCGGTAGCGTCGGGGGTCGGGTTGTCTCCTTCCCTCAAATATGGCGAGGGGGGTAATGGCTGACCTTTGCGTTATGCTCGTGAACGGGTGCTGCTTGTGGTGACTGGTCGTCTTGCTGACCATGGTTTTATCATTGTTATCATTATTAATAACTTGTTTATTTAGTTTCCTTATGGTCCTAGTTTATCATTTGTGACTTCAAGCGACAGCTATGTAAACTCAACCCAGCATTGCATAAATATGTTAGCGGTCACGCCCTTTACACCTGGAGGCTTTTATTTAATTTCCATTTATTAATTTTTGCTTGAGTACGTATAGTTTTTTATTGTATTTCTTGGTATATTGGCGTTGCCAGCTGACATATGGCAAATAATTTAATTTAGCGTTCTGTGTCTTGTAATGTTAATTGCTTTGCATACCTTGTATTGTATTCAGTCAAGTATATTTTCTAACTGAACAGACAGCTGTGCTGCTGGGGAGTTTGTTGCGCCACTTCTTCTTCCCAGCGAAAGCACTAGGAAGTGGTGAAGGGCGGGCGTTTTGGGGGACTGTCTTTTGTAATTTTGACGTTCGAAAAGTGCTGATTCTCAGCCTAGTTTGAATAAATGACTTTTGATTTTGATTTTGGAACATTATTCTAGGACGCTCCTATATACAATGTTGTATGTCTGGTCTATCGACACTCTCTAGACTCACAAAATGTAATAGGCTTCAATTAAACAATAAAACTCTAAACTCTACATTTTCTAATTCAATCATGATTCGATAGTCACGTGGCGCCATCTATTATCATAATAACGTTATTGTTGTTTTCCTCGGTAACAGCACTTTTTTCGGGATGAAAGGTACCCTATGTCCGTTTCTGTACACCTGACAACGTATATGCAAAATTTCAGGATGATCGGTTCAATGGTATAAGCGTAAAAAGGTAACAAACAAACTTACTTTCACATTTATAATATTAAAAATAATAAGTTAGGATTAATAGTGGTCAAATCGCCATTTATTATAATATGAAATGCTATAAAATTGCAGGTGTTCGGAGCTAGACTGTAGACATAACAGACGGCGACATCCGCGATGCGGTGCCAACGCGAGAGTATTTGCGCGCCGAGCCGTCTCGGACGAAACTATGCGCCCGATATAGGCATTATCTCGAGATCAGGTGGGCTAGACTGAAATATTGGATGTGTTCGCGTCGTTTTAAATATACCTACGACACATTTTAGAAGCTGTACAAATAGTTATATACTGTCGAAGCCGTGCACGATTCTGGTATTACTGAGGTTTACATTAGTATGATAAATTAAACAGAATAAATTAATATTTGATATATTTATTGTAATTTGTTTCAAGATATAAATGGAATATGAAGTCGAGCTTTTTCTTTACAAGGTAAGTAAGATTTCAAACCTCATGTAATAAAATATAAAATTCAGTATTGACATTTAACCACTTGGAGCTTCGTTCAGCAATGCATAATTAATTTTCTAATGATGAATTTCAATGAAAGGACAGGAAATAGATTTCTGTAGTAAATATATTTCAAAGAATAACTCTTAAATCTAAATATATAATTCTACTAAGGTGCATTCACATCGTTCAAAGGAGAAATTCCGTTGTTAGCGAATGGTAAATTCTATCGAACAAAGGTGAGCTAATGCTTACTAGTCGTAAAACCTTACAATACTAACGAAACCGACCGAATGCTGAACATAAAACCATATACAATATTTTACAAAAGGTACCATTTTACGAGCTGTGGGTGCAGGTACAGAATCCCTGAGCGACGCACATGTGCAACGAAGCTGGAGATTTCTTAGAAAATCTACTTTTTCTCATGATTCTGACAATAGGACATCGCATCTGGCAGACACGGTGTCGTCAGATTCAACAACTGACAATGGTCCGCACCGTCCGTTTTGAGAACACTTCGTTTAACACAAAGAACTACCTGCGATATACCTGCGATGCTATTGTATAGCTCGGGCTTGGTGCAAATCGTAAATAAAAGGTGCCTTTTAATGACCCGAATAAAACAAAATAAAATATAATAGTTACGTCTATAATAGGTATAGCAATAGATATAGAAGACATTTATTACGCAGCCGCAGGATGGATTCGTTTGAGAAAAAAACATATTTTATATTTACGAGATTTATGACAAAAATTTATATGTCTTGAGGATAAAGAAAAACAATTAAGATACAGGATGTACAAAAACATCTCTAAAAACTAGTAAACCTGCAAGGCAGCCATAACATTCACATATTACACATACGATAAACATAATTGGCTGGCAACTAGAGAACTCGAGATCACGTATGTCATCATAAGGAACATAAAACGTAACGGACACGTAGGATATCAGGTTAAGGCAGCCATAACAACACCATCACCTAAATCATAACGATCACGGTAATTACGAGCTGCGCGCGCGTTGAGCCATTGACCTGACGACGATGATTCCAGGTAATCAGCACACTGACGCCGGGAAGAAAATGCCTCATTCTATTGTCACAAGAGGCGCATTCACCAACGTTAACGGATACACTGGAACGCATTCGGCAAAGCCAGTCTGCCAACTCGAATTGCGTGGAGCAACTTCGATATTCCTCAGGCAAAAATGCAATATAAACAAGTCTACGCACGCCCAGATTAACTGAGGAACTTACATTTGACTGCATTATAGAATAATGTCTGTCAAGGGACCGATGGCCGGTGGATCAGACGAGTCCTGGAGTGGAGACCGCGTATCGGGAGGCATAGTATGGAACGCCCGCCAGCTAGATGGACGGACGATCTAAAGAAGATGGCTGGGGTCGACTGGATGCGGAAGGCGAAGGACAGGGTGTTATAGCGCACCCTGGGAGAGGCCTATGTCCAGCAGTGGACTGCGATAGGCTGAGTTTATAGAATAATCCGACGGCAAGACATATCACACTAATATTAGACCAATGTTGATGAAATTTGGCACACAGATAGTTTATAACCAGGATTAACACATAGAATACTTTTTATCCCGATATTCCTACGGGATCGAGACTTATGCGGGTGAAACCGCGCAGCTAGTTTTCCATATAAACTCAAGTCTGTGAATGCAAATTATGGTGCAGATTAGCCAGGGACTAGCCAGGGGTTTAATATTACAATTCATGACGTCGCTTACTTTAGACCACTAAACGATCAAGTGACATGTAACTAAACCTAAGCTCCGTCACAACATGAGAAATAAGATACAGCAGACATAATAGGTACACAGAAATAGCCGGTTTTATCTCAAGAAATATGACGATAACCACGACAAATGTGACAGATATAAAATTATGCAGCCAAGGTGTCGACTAATGACGTTGTTAGAGCTCACAGACACCGATGTGCAGCGATGAAATCAGACTCTTTCAAATTCAAGATTTATAGGCAGTCCAATTAAATTTTCGAGATGGTACCGTATCTTGATTGATGTAGGACAAAATAATATTCGGAACGGCTAATGACGTTATGTTTCGTTTGGTGCAGTAAAAAACCTGAGGAATCAAAATTCGGGAGTTGGTCTTAAATGAGCTCATGTCCAAATCAGTTGCAACGAGCAGAACTTTAGTAGGTAGGCGGATCCTTTGATAAGCCATTAATTATATTCACACCTTTGTCGACCGCGACTGAGTATTCAGGTGAGTTTTTTTTTTCTGTAAAGTGACAGTTCTTGGAAAGATGGCGGCGCGACGACCGTGTGGCAAGCAAAAAGTGGAAGCGCGAGCACGAGCGACTCGGATCTCGATGAATGTTTTAGAGGTCGTGACAAATACAGAAACACAATAAAAGAAAAAATATGTTAACGAATCGATTTTTGATAATAATAGCTTATGTGGGACAGAATATTTCCGACTAATTATAAATCAATCGTTTTTCTTGATTTGTAAGTTTAATAATACCAATAAAGATGACGATGTGGAGGGATATTTTAAGTTATACACATAGCTTAGCAACAAAATGATTTGAATACGAACACAAAATATGAAAAGAAACTCAACGGAGCTAGTTACTGAGTTCTTAAGACGTGTCCAAGTGATGACCCTGAAGATCTCACCTCGATAGAACTTTTGAGAATTCCGTGGCGCGTTTTGTAGAACGACAACAAAGACTGAATTCTTTGAACACGTATCAGAGACGGGCGGTTAATTCTAACCCTGTCAACTTACTTTTTGTAGCCGCGATGTTTTCTCTGTAAACGAGGCAATTTATTTCACACCAATTTAGTAGACTTTTCACATCTAGACATCTTGGAAATGCGAGGTTTTAACTGTTTGTTTTGATACAATCTAGACGGGATGACATGTCTTCAAAACTCGTCTACTTTGGAGGATCGTGTTTTCTAAATGTCTGAAGTTGGTAAACAAGCATATACCGTGACAAGTAACTGAGAAGATATCTGCTAGACCTCAATTTTATCTTCCATTAGGTACAGCTACCTGCAAGTTTTAATATAAATAAAAGAAAACGTTTTGCAAAGATAGCACAAACACAAATAAATGTCTGTGATCACTGATTAATTTCATTGCATTCAATTAATTTTATACTCAATCTTCTTTACGTAGTTTCTTCGCGTTTTCTATGTTTAATTTGTTTTTAATTTAAATCATCAATCAGCCTTAAAGGTAAGTAGAATGCGTAAGAGAAAACAACTTAATAATACGGTAGCAATCAACAAGTTGATTAAGTGCAACTCTAGATTTTTCATAGCTTTTCTACGAAAGCTACGTTTAAGTTTTCTCGAGAAGTTGATTAGTTTTAGAAAGTACTAATTTCAGAGGGACTGCAAGTGTATGTTTATAAAGTTCATGACCTTTTTTTTTCAAAAAGTAAGCCACCAGATAGCCACTTCAAAACGTTTGCACAATTTGTGCAAAATGTCAAAACTACCAGACCCCCAAACCTTTTGAAAAGTAACACCTCCAAGCTTATAAATCTGTTCACACCGATCGATTGATAGTTCGCGTCCGCTCGTCTGGTACCTAGTCCGCGTCCATTGAGGCGCATCAGGTTCAACGCTCGCTGTGGGCCAGGCTGGCTAGGCCACGCTCGACTAGAGCATGTTAGCCTATACCACGGTAGGCGCTGTGGTCTAGATCTGCGGCCGATCATGACACGCTCTATCGCCCGCCTCTGAGCTTGCTGCCCGCACCTCCGTTCAGGTCGGATCACTGTGTGGCATCGGAGCGGACTCTGCAGGATTGCTTCAAGGTTATAAAAAAATATTTTCTGAATAAGCAGTGCGCCCGATAAGATTTCCCATCGGCAAAAATTACGAACTTTTATCCTTTAATTAACCCCTTTAGGATATGAATTTTTAAAAATCGTTTTAGAAGAAACTTGTGTATAGACCCAGCGGCGGGTTAGGCTGTCTGTCAGGGAGTTTATGATTTTAGATGAGTAGAAGGTAATTTTTTCCTGAATACGTTGATTAATTGAGGAAATGTTTCATTATTGGATGCAGCGCGGCGGTCATACAGATTGCCTCAAGATCAGTTTAAAGAATTTCAGAATTCAGAATAACATTGTGAACTGAACTACCACGAGCTCATAAATACAGCTAAAATTTCACGGTAAATATTTTGGAGGGAGAACTAACAATTCTATTTGTTAACAAACTCTAACACTACCTATAGGTCAACCATCACAAATGCAGTAACGCATTCGTCACGCTGAAAGTATGAGAATTGCCAAGAAATGGAAACGCTAGTCTATGCAGCATGACCGCTCCTTAAAACCGGTACTGAAATGTTGTTCTGCGTCTATTAAATCTTTAACAGTTCAATGATTAGAGGTTAAATACTGATTTCAATTTAGGGTCACTGCTTAATAATACCTCGTGTCTTATTTTACGTTGTTGGAACTTTAATTAGCTTTTAGATATTCAATTTCAACATCAGTATTTGCAATAGTTTTACTTTATGTTGCCTGCACTGATGGAATAGACTTTAAAGAGTGTCCGTGGAGTTTCTTGCCCGTTCTTCTCCATAGGTACCTACTACGCTTTGGAATGGGCAACTAGCTTCATCTTTCTGACTGACCGACCCCTTGACAATTCAAAAGTGCCTGTAATTGGTTTAAGTATTTGAAATATATGCTATGAGTTTCGTGTCACTGACTCTGGCAGGGCCACCATCAGGGATTTTAATTTTGAAAACGCAAAAAATTAGTCTCTAATTAGTCGAAATTAGTCGCCAAATATCAGAATTAGTCGGTCACTGGTTCAAAAGATATAAGGGTTTATAGGTGGCCCTGCTGGAGAGCGTCTCCCCAGCAGGGCCACATTTATATCTCAAAAACTAGGACACCTAGCGAAGATCTATTTTCTCCCATATTTAGTCGCCAATTAGTCGGAATTAGTCGCCAAATATCAGAATTAGTCGGTCACTGGTTCAAAAGATATAAGGGTTTATAGGTGGCCCTGCTGGAGAGAGTCTCCCCAGCAGGGCCACCTATAAAGCTTTATATCTTTGGAACCAGTGATCGACTAATTCTGATATTTGGCGACTAATTCTGACTAATTGGCGACTAAATATGGGAGAAAACAGATCTTCGCTAGGTGCCCTAGTTTTTGAGATATAAATTTAGCCCTGCTGGGGAGTCTCTCCAGCAGGGCCACCTATAAACCCTTATATCTTTTGAACCAGTGACCGACTAATTCTGATATTTGGCGACTAATTTCGACTAATTAGCGACTAATTTTTTGCGTTTTCAAAATTAAAATCCCTGATGGTGGCCCTGCCAGAGTCAGTGACACATGAGTTTCGAGTTTCAATGGATGAGAATTTAGTTTTGTTTATTATTTTGGGATGAAAAAATGACTTCATGCATGTTGTCATGTTGCAATTTTTTGAAAAATAAGAAATTTAAATCTGATCAAGATATAAAAAATGCCTTTCGTGAATTTGTTGATTCAAAAAAAGATGTTTTTTTTTAATAATGGCATGAATTCTTTGGTGGATCGTTGGTTGTTATATATTGAAGCCAATGGTAATTATTTTGTCACAAATAAATAATTTTTAAATAAATTATTTTGTATTTTTGATCCTCTGTTTAAATCGGCAATTTCATATGCACCAACCCAATACATTATACAAAGCCTACGTTATTTAATTACATGCAAAACCAGTCCCGACCAACTGTTGTTCTAATCGAGTTTCAATCAGCTTATCTGTTCAAATCTGCGTGTCAAAGAACAATACTTGTGGTATTAGTATGAATGGGTCGAATGCCTGAAATAGTTCCGTGAGTGGGCCGGCACGACTCGCCTGGCATGCTGCCTTTCTAACGTGCACTAATGGTGACAATATTCGTACCAGCTTGAAGATTACATGAATTTAAACATAGCGAAATTTAATCTGATTAGCTGTGACTGTAACATCTTTTGGGGTATATAGGTATGCAGACTTGTACTGTCGGGTCGAGATTATGTATCGACCGAAGACAAAAGTCCCGAAGTGAAAGGAAGTCTTTATACGGATGTATAAGGACTCTTCTTTACCCCTTTCGTCCCTGGAAGTATGGCTCAAATCGAATAGGGGCATGGGCAAGGTCATTTACAACGTTTTAACCCTGAGAAAGTCGTTGCAATTGAATAAAATTTTTGCCCGAAAATTGAATATTTTTTTTGCCAGAACGTAGCCTTTGCAGTAAATGATTTTTTCTTATTGAACACATTTTCCATCTGCGTAAAAGTATTACCACAGGAACGGTCCACTCTTCTACAACTTCCTGAAAAAAAAATTGAATTGATAGCCCTGATAGTTTTTTGTTTTATGATTTTTTTCTTTGATCACTATGTGAAGTAATTGAAAAAAAACTAAAATTGATCATAATTTTTGAACCGTAAAAAATTCACCGACATTCTCAGGGTTAAAAAGTTTGGAAAAACCTTCCAGGGACACTGTATAATCAGAGGCAATTCCAATGAGGGTCAAATAAAGTGTTAACAAGTTACTTCAGGCAAACTAGCAAGCAGGCACAATCGGTCTTACCATCAATCAAAGACAAAACCGGAGTTTAAAAGGTATTCCTACAAGACGTTCTAGCAGTCTGGAGCCTACTATCGCTAAGCCAATAAAGCAACCACAACGAATTTAACACGATATAGTTTAAGCTAAATACCTGTCAAGAAAAAATAAGATTTCATGCTCATCTCAAAGAAAAAAAGGGTAATAAATGCTTATCCAGCGCGTGTCGTGAGCGGAATGAACGACGAGTTACTTAATGATGTTTGTAGGCAAGCTTGAAACTTGAAATTATTTATGCAGCCCTGGCGATTTTTAAATCGAAAAGAATACGAGTACCTATTACTTTACAAGTTTACATTCATTAAAGTCTCGTGTGCGTATAGTTTTATACTGAACCTATAATGTAAACTGGCGACTCAAGTTATTTCTTGATATAATGGCTTCTGACGTAATCGTTGCATGTAATGTTCTTGCTCACCCGCGTGCTGTCACCATTGCTAGTCTACTGAGCTTAAAGGAAATGCTCGTTCATTAGCAAGCGAGCAGTTCCTTCATTCATAATGAGGAGTTCTTAGAATTACGCGGAAATACTATTCGATAAACTTGATTTTGATTATCCCTTGTGAAACTCAAAAGCGAAACAATATTATTTGATTGGTACTGAACAAGTAGCGTTATCTACTTTTTAGATTACGAGAGATATTATATAATCTCCAACCTAATCGCTCTGACACGTGTAACGATACCTGAGGGGCAATTCTCGAAATTGAATTTTACGAACGTTCACAGTCTGATATCAGTCTCAATCTGTGAAAAATACCTCTAATTTCCTTACATTGTTGACAAGTGTTTGACATTTGTTTGTCGCCGAAATGAGACTGCGACTAGATTTTGAACTTTTAAATTACGAGAACTGGCCTTTTGGTTCAACACTAAGGACAACTCAATCTTGCCAGAAGATACAGTTACAATAAGTATTGTAACAATTCACACAGTCATGTTACAAGTTGAGAAGGAAATTTCTGAACAAAGCTACAATGGTTATCACGGAAACCTATCACCAGACCAGTATTCAACTGGTGGTAACAATCGATTACCTATTGACTGTAAGAAATGCGTGCAGCTTTTTGTCCGAAGCAACACAATCGAACGGTGCCGATGCTTCAATCGAGAGAATCGATGAAAAAAAACTCGGGGCCACTCTAGCGGGAGTACCGATTTACCGAACAACACAATAGGCTTGTTTCCACTGAGAATAAATCGGATGGCTTTGAGTTTCTAATGATTAACCATGATAATTAGTAAACAAAAAAACCACTTTTCTATTAAAATAATAAAAGATTAATAATATTTTTGGAAAATAAAATCGAAAAAATGAGGCGTTTAATCACGTAACATTAAACACCAATCAGAGAAGAGCATGGAAGCGTGACGTCACACCTCGCGAAACGAGCGCTAAACTCTGTTGTAGCTATCATTTTCGTATGAAATGAACAGGTTATTTCGAGTTTTCAGCAATTATTGTTAAATTAATACAGTTCGTTTTTAGTTTAATCTTGAAAGACAACAATTTTGAAGAAATATAGTTCACTAGTCCATTTGGTGTACAGGATATTAAATATTTTATTGTTGCCTTTTTTTATAATCCAACCAGGTTAATGCTTGATTTATTGTAGATGGTTTTTCTATCTCTATTTCAAGGCAGTCTATAATGCAACTAACATTATATGATTAAAAAAACTTTACCCATGGCATTCAGTGTGCCTGAATGCCATGGGTAAAGTTTTTTTAATCATTTCACTATCTAACGACACAATAAAAGGCCTCATAACACGGGCTATTAATGGTATACTTTTTGAAAATATCTTGCTTAGATATGATGGAGTCATTGCATAATCATCTGACAGTTGATTAAATGAACTATCCAATCTTATTTTATTTAAACAAAACAATAAACAATGTTTGGGAATATTGATAATTCATCTTTTATTATATCAATCAAATAGTAACACTTGCATGGAACACCAATGTATAGTCGATGCTTTTTCTCAATTTTTTTAATCACATTCAATATGGTCTCTTTTACTTCTACCTTTTTGTCTTCTTCAATAAATTCACTACAGTCAGAAGAGGATTTAACTTGCAAAGAATGCACAGACGAGCAACTGGTGGTAAATGCAAATGGCACATATAAAGAAATATCACTATTCTGCTTCAATAGATATGTTTCTTGTAATTTTGCTGAGGCCGGACATAGAAGGACTTGAATTTATAATGGTTTTCGATTTGAACGGGGATGTGGAGGTAGATATTTGTGGTGGTTTCAAAGGTGATAGTGCCTTTTCTCTTGATTTAATTTCAGTTTGGACAGCTTTACTTCTGAATTTGTGTGTTATTAATGCTTGAACAGATTTATCCGCTGTTAGTTCACATAAAGTTTCAGGTGTTTCAGGTAGATTCTCTCCAACTATTTGAAAATCTGGAAAATAAACAATATTATGCTCATAATAATAATAATAATGACTGCATACTTGTTTCAAACTGCAATCCGTTTGTTTTGTCTGTTACCTACCTGAACTTGTATCAGAAGTATCCTTGACAGGTGAACTTGGGGTACTACTTTGTTTTGGTTCATTCAAACACTCTGCGATTATTGACATTCTTTGTTTTTTCAACATATATGGTCGTTCCTTATAGCTGCATGTCCGTTTCCTTCTACCTTCTTGGCATTCGAACTTCTTTGGTATACAACCTGGTTTCATGAGCACTTTAAGAGACTTTACCCATAATTATGATACTCTGTATAATTAATCATATCGTTTGGCAACTAAAAAAATAAGAAGAGTATGAATTATTGCATTTTAGTAAACGAAAATAATATTTTAACTCAATTAAATCATAAAACCCTATTCAAGTCATAACATTTTATAGGTTATGTGTGGTATATACATATTAAAGTAGATTTTGCAAAATTCATTTCTTTTACTATACATTTATAAATAGTTACATCAAGTTGTGTTTAATACTTACATCAAAATGATCTTCACAGAAATAAATTGTGGAATGTGTTGATAAAGTAAGAGCATCTTGCCTCATTGCCATTTTTAACCACTTTCTTCGTATTTGTTTATTGTTTGGAACGTATATGAATAATTTGTTTGGCGTTTTTATCGTTGTACTTTTACATTGGGGCACTACACAGTATTCATAATACGAGGAATTCATTATTTAATAAAAAACACAATTGACTCTCATACACAAACACTGCTGTTTCGCGAGGTGTGACGTCATTCAAGACGCCATGACAGTCCTGGCCTTTTTCGCGGTCAATTTCAAGTTCATTTCTAAAAATTCAAAATACTAATGTAAAAGACCTATCTTTCTTAAAATAATATATTTTTGGGGTAAAATAGATGCTAATCTATAGTTTAAAAACTAATTTCCAAATTTTGTCAACTAGCCTATTACTATGTGACTTGCAGCCCTAATGAGATGGTGGGCTTGAAAAAATGGACGTTTATTTGCATGATATAAAGTTGTCGGAATTTATGGAAACCTCTACTCAGCAAATGTTTTATTTTTTGTTTAACGAGAATATTTTTGTGATCTCTCTAAAGTTGTTATCAAAACAATCTAAACTAAATTGAACGTGAATAAGGCATACTTGTTCAGAAGGATCATCACTACACGTGTATAAAAACCCAGAGAACAATGATTCAATTTCCGCGTAAAATCTATCATCAACAGCCATGTCAACAAAACTCATCGCAATAAACGTAATCAGAAACGATAGTCTAATCTTTAAGATATGAGGTTTTCCTAGACCATGATAGGAATATGGTACAGATGTACATTTTATAAGTACCCTATTTTGCTTAGGTCCTAGATACCTTTAGCAAATTGTGGTTTGTTCATTGCTCCATCGCTAATACGACGTCCCTTTTACTTTGTCTCGTTGATCAGTGGTCGGGTTACACTTGTGCAGTGATCTATTCAGATTAGCGCCCGACCACAACATACAGCACTGACATTTGACCCCGTCCACAGCGCACCTTTCTAATCAGAGTTGAGCAAGGCACGCCCGAGTCTCGACGCTCCTCCAGCGTCATATCTCTTTGATCCAAGTAAGCAACATTGTCATGACATCTGGCTGGTGTTTCAGCTAATTTATTGCAACTGGATTAAATAAAACTTAGCGTGAGAAAGACGTGGGATAGATGATGTATTTCTCGTTATACTATTCCCTAACGATACCCCGCTGTTTGGCGTTAAAGTCGTTATTTTTATTTATGGTATCTCCGTACTTGATATTAAAGAAAGCGACCGCTCGAAGTGAGGCGGGGCGGTGAATGGACTAAGTTCCTAACTTGGCAGTACTCACCTCTCCGCTTCTTTTGCTTGCCAATTAACGTACATTAGCCATTAGCACATGCACCGGCTTAACATTCTATCGGAGCAAAAAGTGGGCAAGCCTACTAGGAATTTTTATTTTTCCTTTAATCAGACATATCTTGAAGTTCTCTCAATGTTTACGAGGAAAAAAGAAACTCATTACAAATCAAGTTCAACCATGATTATCATTAAGAACGTGAAAGTATAATGCCGAGATACGAAAGAATTGTGAAACAAAAACCTATATAAGGCGAACCTTGTTGATATATCTATGTAGTTAGGCATTTAAACAACAGCATGCCGAGTTTCTAGCAAATAACGTTAATAGTTTAAATGATGTATTATGAACAAATTTATTAGTTGATTAGTGTATAATTGAATAAATTAATAGATCCGGAACATAAAGTGTTGGCAACTGGTAAAGGTCTGGCACCGAAATTTACTGCTAACGGCGGCTATAACCATTTATGTTGAAATAATTTAATTTAATACCTTTACTAAAATATAGCTGTCAATAATGCCCAGTGCCGCTGTACATACCTGAAATAATAAAAAAATATATTATTAATAAAAGTATGCATAATCTTACAAAACTTGGTCTAAATTCATCATCAGCATCATTTCAGCCGAAAGACGTCCACTACTGGACAAAGACGTCCTCCAAGCGTCGACATTTTTTGTCACTGGATACAATACCCTCAGATCCAATTTAGGCAAACAAAATGCACATATTTATATGCATTTTGTTTGCCTAAATTGGAAAATCCACACTTATAAGTGTGGATTTTACAAACACGAAATGCAAAAAGTTGTGGACTAACAATACGTGCTCTTAACAACCAGCATACTAGTATCGACATCTCGTTAATGGCAGCTACGTGTCAACGAGCAACCAGGCTGATCTCACGTTCAGATTGCACACCTTATATGGAGGACAAAAGAAAACTCACGGGATGAAGTAAACCCGTCCGTGCCGAGATCACGCACAGCACAGATAACCGGGGCAAACAGTCCGCCGGGGCTCATTGGACTCAACAAACAGACGGGACGGACCAACGTGTTTACTGTGCGCTTTACACGTCCACATGGCTAATATTTGAACACAATTTGAAGGCACAACGCTCTCCGTGTCAATTAGCCAGCGTACGGAGACAGGGTTAATCCCACTAAGTATTAAGTTACACGGATTTATGTGAGCATAAGAAAAGAGTACAAAATATGAATTACAAAGGAAAAGTACATATACATTGTATTCGTGGATTTATAAAAACAGGCATCGCGATGCTATGTTAATGCGACCGATCGGGCGCATCTGCACGGGAGCGGTGCGCGCACTGAGTTTGCATCTAGATACGGGCACCGCACACCAAGTCGCATTTGCTATTCAGCCGCTGCCGTAGTCGCACGCCCTGGCGCCGACGCTCTTGTTAATCCGCTGTCCATCGCACAATGCCCGCGACAAAAACAAAACAAACACACGACCGACCACATGAAATAAGAAATGCAAGGATGCAATATTTATTTATTAACCAGATATTTATAAACCAGATTTAATACAATGGATGAAGGCTCTCCCGGCTCATGAATATTATGAGAGGACAGGTGTATTCCTCTAAAGTATTAAGGCGAAATTCGAATACGGTCAAGTTCTATAAAAGAGATAATCTGGTCCACGTCCTAATAAAATATAGATGAGAGAGCAAAAATATTGAAGAGCTTGGTTATACAGCGTGTAACGGAAGGGGGGTATCAACCCTGAAGGAGGTGAATGTGCTCATGAAACTCAACAACTTTCCCCAAAGAACATAGGTCGAAATATGAAAAAAAAATTTGGCCCTCCCTTACAAAACTGACTACCAGCTGATTGATTTGCTATGGGAGGGCCAAATTTTTTTTTCATATTTCGACCTATGTTCTTTGGGGAAAGTTGTTGAGTTTCATGGGCACATTCACCTCCTTCAGGGTTGATACCCCCCTTCCGTTACACGCTGTATATTATTACGGCAGCATAATTGTACAAGAATGCATCGTAAAATACATAAAAGACGCAGCAAAGGCAAGAAATAAACAAAATCAAAGGCGGTGTAGTTTTTGAATTGTCGCAGTGGAAGTGTTGTAATTTTTGTCGCTCGAGCGTACAAATAAAATGCGTTCAAATGGTGTGTTCGTTTAAATTCCCGACGACAAACCGAGGTGGGAAATGGTCGACGAGAAAAACGAACATCGAACTCACAAATATGTAGAGAGCAAACCCTTGTAGGAATGTTAGTGACCACATCGACGAGAATTAAGGGGACACGTCCTTATTAAGAGCTCGCTTTGAACCGCTGCCGACCGCGTGCCGTATTACCATATAAAATAAATTAAACGTAGTTTTACTTTATTCAGTCGATCGCAGCGGTTATCTAGCGAACCCAACAAAGCACTACAAATATGTCATAGCGCAGCACCGAAATGGATGCTATTACAAAATTCATGGTCCGCTTTCAGTTAATCCATCCACCGATGGTAAACAGATACCAATTCATTGTCTACCAGAAATAATCGAGTTACAAAATCCCTTGTTATCCGTACATAGAGCGCAATAAACAAGAGACTTAAAAGGCGCTGTCCGAATACGAAAACGGAAAGTAAACAGAACATTTCCGCACACAATCATGTCAGCCGCGGCTGCCTTCCCAGAAAGGATAAATCTCGCTTTTAAGATACTCAACACGCTTGGAACGTTCTCTGTTGTAGTAGTTTTATGTATTAAGTAATAACTTCAAGTTAAAAATAAACGTTAGATTTTCTTCATACGTTATGATCAGTGCGTGAAAGGGCCTGGTGCACCAAGGCGGGGGTGTTTTAATAAGCGTCCACATCGCGTGATTTATCGATAAAATAATCTCGGGTGTGATACATTGCACCTTGTAAATATAGTCCCAACGTTTATAGTTCATGATTTATAGATGATGATCAATAAAAGTATTGGAATCATGTAATAAAACGTTCCTGGTGCACGACTGTTACCAAGTAACGCCAACGCCTGCGTTGGTTTACGAGCAAGAAATATTATTTAAATCGGATTACGGAGCCTTTAACAATTTTATTGTTGAACATTATTGATGTGAGACCTTCCGAAAACTTTATAGATTCGATCGAGGGGTTTCGTTTCGTGTGAACAACTGTTAGCAAGTTTCTATCTTATTGTGTTGGAAACGACGCGAATTTCGCACTTCCCGCGGCGGAGGCAAATAAAAAGTCCGACTTTGGGGGGATTGTAAAACATTCGCCTTTAATGCGATGTCGGTCGACGGCTAAAGGAACACGAACCTGTGGAGCTTTCAACAAGTGCATAATAATAGCGTGTGCTAGCTTCATTAACCGACGGAAATGTTACTAAGCTACAACTGGCTACAATATCTGCACACAACTTATGAGACTAAATGGGCTTATTAATTCTAGTTAGCTTTATTCGTCATTTTCATGTGATTTTTTTACCTCACACACTTCATTCCAACTGCTTACCATAATAAAACTCCCTATTATAACTCAACGTCACATACGTAGTACCTGCATTTTAATCGGATTTACTGTATAGCTTCTGAGTGATTCATTTTTTGTGAAATTAATCAATTCATACATGTCTCTCAGACCCCCATATAAGTAGGTAATAGAATTTATTTATACTACTGAATAGTGACTAGTTGCCATAATAGAAAAAAACCGTCCAAGTGCGTGTCGGACCACGCACAATGAAGGGTTCCGTAGTTGGAATGAATTTATCCCAAGAAAAAACTTAACATTGTAGTTGAAAAACATGTTCTCTCATACATTGCCTCCACCGTACTGGACTGACTCTTTCTGAGAAGCAGTCTTGAAGGTATCGCTCACCAGGCCGCCTGTAGACACTTCGCCTTCCATCAGAAGTGTAAAGTGAGAATCATCATCCTCTTCTGTATGTGTTCACGGGCGTATCGCAGTCTCGCTACTCGCTGGTCTTCGGAATTTCAGACTTGCTTCAGCAAGTCTTATTCTCACTGTACTGTCACTAATGTAGTCCCTTCGGGTCTGAAGAAGCTGTTGCTGGACTGCGTTAAGGTGGCGTTTTCTCAACACAGTGGAAACAATATAACGGTCTTCTCGGGCACTAGTACACCTGGGTCTGCCATTACAAGGTCTCCTCAGATGGTTTCCAGTCTCTTCGTATCTTCACTTCACCTTCTGGACCGTTCGTAACGTCACACCCAACATTCTTCAGATGAGAGGGATAAATAAAATTTAAGTGCTGTTGTCTAACTTAGCTTTTGTAACAAGACTCATGGATCAAGAAAAAATTTGAAAACAAAACAGTAACAAAAAAATTAAAATTGTAAAATTTATGGTAAAATTGTAATTCGACAAGCATTCTTTTTGTTTTTGAAGCTCTTTTTAGCTATTTCTTAATAGAAGATTCGACTATGAACTTTCTATATACAAAATTATACTCTTTTTCTATTCCTTTTTATATCGAAAGTACACTACATGTACTTAAAAAAATATTCCAATTTTAAAAGTGTGATACTTAGTTTGCAGGCCAGTGTATTTAGCTGGCAGTTAGGGGAACACTTGACTCTAACAAAAATTCGCACCTTAAAGCTCCCTGAATCGAAAAATGGGCTTTAAAAAACCCGCAATATTTTTGAAAGGCCTATCCAACGATACCCCACACCATGAGGTAGACGGGAAAAAAAATATCCCCACTTTACGTGTACAGGAGGTACGTACCTACCCAACATATTTTATTTTCATGATTTTATTTTACCACTTTGTCGGCGTGATTAATATGTATTACCAAGACAAATTATAGCTTTCTTGTACCAAGTCTCTGAGCTAAGCTGCGGACAGACGGATGGACGGACGGACAGACGGACATGGCGAAACTATAAAGGTTCCTTGTTGACTACGGAACCCTAAAAACTTCTAGGGTTAAATACGCGCTGTCGTCTCCACGGCAGTTTGTTCTGGATCGGGTTGAAACTAAATTGAACTTTTGTGAGCGCGCGACAGGACAATGGGTATATTGGATTTATACACGTCCCGCAGCGCCGCTACTCTTGTACATCCTATATATTTTCGCCTGTATACACATGATACGTCGGCCGTTTCCTATTCACAGCCACGCAAAAAAGCATACAATTTATTAGCACTTGTCGATCGTTAAAGCTCAAACAACAAAATTTGGTTTCCAAATTTCACGAAACCCACAGTCACAGTTCGCTCACAGTTCACTGATAGTGATATGTAAATGGCTGCAAATGTTGCAACACTTAATAAAATCTAATAAATGCGTAAAGGAGTCGATAGAACTGGCAGTCGCGACTCATGCCGTTATAATCTGTAGAATTGGTGTTCAAATTACTTCAAATTGTATTGCATCAAGCTCACGAATTCGTCCCACGCAAATCCAAACAAATTGCAATAATTTAGAATAGCTTGTCAGTATTGAGCGTAATGCTACGTTTGGTAGCGGTCGGGCTAGAGCGCAGGTAGGGTTGCTGTGTCCAAAGGACTTCTTACGGATTCCGAAATCAGGTGAAGACATTATCTAAATGTTTTTTAAAAAGAGTAATAATCATAGCAAACTCAAACTTATGTCATCAATGTAAATCATGTCCAATAATACGGTTTTTGGAAATAATGATTTTGCCTTACTTCTTAATCCTTTTTGTAATAATGTGTTGTGTAAACCAATTTTCAACGAATATGGCAACCCTATTAGCGACCTGAATCCTGTTACAAATGGCACCGAGCAGCGCGCAGTGGCTGCAGCGACCAGCAAACGGTCGAGAATGGCACCACTTCATTACAGGTGAACGTAATGACAAACCGCCCGCGGACAACTCCGCACCTCCGACCGCTACCAGGGAAACTGCGACGGAAGCCACGAATTAAACATAGCCGTAATTGCGCCGATTTAAACTAATATACTAATTTGAACGGTTGTGTTATTCCTGTCCATTACTAAATAATGACATTCCAGGAGCATATTTTTCGCTAGTGGATATTCATAAAATAATTGCTTTTTTGTTAATTTCAACCGTAACCACACAGGGAATTCGTAACGTGAATTGTAGCCATAATTTATTTTACACGTTCTCGTGAAATCTAAAAGGGTCGAAAATAATTTCCTGTAAATTACCCTACTCGATGATGCAAGGGGTTTTCACATTCATTTGAACCGGTAGACACTGCGGGTTATATCAAATAAAATCTAGAACATTTTAAAAGAGTTTAGTCTACCTATACTCAGTAGTCCTCCGGATAGATTGACATAAAGCGATGCACGGCTACTAGCTACGAGTGGTATCAATTTACAGTAATCTCGGCCCCTAGCGATTTGTATAACATCATTTATCCAGCCCAGCCCGCATTTACAATCATATAAACTTGTATGTAATTGAATGATCGCAGGAAACTGATCGTCCGCCGCCGGCGTCGGGGTGCCTGCATACATCATCATCATCGGAGACAATCTCAATTGATGCCGCTAAATTGGTCACATTTGCTTGTAAATTGAAGTGATTCAATTTATTAGATTTGATTATTTTGTTCCATCGATTTCCTACAGTGGTGAATGATTCAATCCATTTATTTCAATCGTTCTTAATTCATCTGAACGCATGTACTCAATCATTACTAGTAACCAATGAACTGATAGAAACTGGTCTACATGTCAAACCCTTTTAAGCTCATCTCTATGGAGGTGAAAACAATTGTAAATGACATTATTATGCCCATCAAATGCGACCAAGCATGAATAAATTTTAAGAAACCAGCCTCGGACAATAAATGCTAGTCATAAAACTGAAGAGTCGTAATCATAAAATTGATCGTAGATATAATAAAAATGTTTTATAGATAAAACAGTCGCTTTTAGCTAACGATCGCGATGCAGAGAAACTGATAAACAGTATAAACAGTTTAAATCTAAAAGATACTTTTCGATTTTGTTTAGAAGAGATGTAAAAGTAGCAATCGCATTAATATTATTATTCAAATTATTCCATAATGAGAATGCTCTCTTTCTGGTAAATAAGAATTATGAATATAACTTGAAAATGTTTCTCGATCCTTTGCTTTTATGGTAGCAGTTAATGACGATGTTTAATTTGGGCACAGATTTCGTCAAGTGGATGTTGCCAAACATGTTTTGTTACGAATAATTGCAAATTCCCTTTATAGTGGGATAAGGAAAAACCAATTATATAGCGGTTTTTCTTTTGACATTGATACATTCAGACATTTAATCTTTGAATTATTAGAAACATAAATATACCCGCGGGCGTTAATAGGAAGTGTTAATTAATTTCTAGTGTTACGTTACCCAATACCTAAACCTCACATAGGCCGCAATTAATCGTCGCGCGTGTACACAACATGTGCGCAGACGCATTGACAGCCCAAATCGAAAGCGAGCCGACATTAGGTAGTCGACACCTCTGACCAAATGATTAATGGATTAGGTTAAACGATCTCGTTGAAATTGTGCTCATTTGTACACATCAGATTTGTATCTGTCAGATGGTTCAGAGACAATGTCTGTGTATTGATGAATGTTAACAGGATTACACGGTTTGTTCCATTTACAATGCAATATTATCATCTTATACGCCGTTCTCCATTTGCATATTTCGAATAATGAGGTGAAAACAAGGAAATAAAAGCAAGCTGCTTTTGCCTTTTTTGCTAGTCCATTTATCTATGTATCTGAATCTTGATGTTTGAATAGTGAAGTAGCAATAAGAGATCGAGCAATTTGGGGAAGATATTATTCGAAAGCTAACCAAGCCGGATGGCCTACCACAGTGAAGTAAAGGGTGATTGATGTATGCCAAGTTCCACATTGAACAGATAGCATCTGAACTAGAACGTACCACCGGAAACTTATCAATCGAGATGGCGTGTATAAAATGACGTGTAAACACTATGTGACACTATTTCCGGCGGAACGCGTTTTGAAGCTCGGCGCGGGCAGTGTCGATTTCAAAACACGGCATGTCCGAATGGGTCACGATATACAATTACATGATTCGATATGTCATTCAGCCAGTATACCTATCGATTATATCTCGCGTTGAGCAGATCTAGTTTCCCACGGTCTCAGACGTGATATGCGCTATATGGACGATGCATGCGGAAAGGTCTGAAGATGGAAGAATGTAGAAATGTACAAGTATGTATTTGAAAAATCTGAGTATTTTGTTGGAGTTTACACTATTCATGCAAAAACTTCTGGGCAGACACAGGCATAGTTAAAATACCTAAAGAAATCCAGGATATTTAACGTAGGCACTCAATTCCCGACATGCTGTTCCACGATCCACTGGCAGTTCAATGGGGTACACTACATAAATAAGAAAATCTTCATTCCGTCAGTCACAAATACGAATTTCAAAATACCGATTTTCATAATTCCGAATGGTTCAAAATTCCTAATATTATAACAACTCCGATTTATTATTCATGCTGTTTTTATAACTCCAAAATGTCAATATTCCTAACGTCTATAATTACCATTCTCAAAATACCCAGTTTCAATAAATCGAATAACAAAAAGACCGACTTAATGATAATTCGAAACATCAAAAATACGAATTCCGGTGGTTAAAGTACCGATTAATTAAAATTCCGTAACAAAAACACTCACTCGCTGGTCACAGTGCTACCGCTGCACACTCGCTTGGTTCGCTCGCCTTCGCGCTTTTATGGTCACAGCTCTAACCTAATCTAACCCAAAGGATTTAATAACAGTAGATGGTACCCCACGCAGGTATAGGTGGAAAAAATCTATGGGTCCTGGACGGGAACTACCTTAAATCCTTTAGTTAGCTCATTTTGCTGAAAAGAAACATTCCTTTATTTTTTAAAAGAAACAAAACTGCATTCAAAGATCTTCTAAAATTCGCTTGTCTTAACCGGGAATCGAACCAACGAAAAATTAAAAAATAAACCTTCACTATTTTATTATACGAATTGGTAGGATTATTGTACAGGATAAAAGTTATCCAATAAACATTTGGCCTTACCCTCATCTGTTGTACGAGATACCCATGAAATTGAATATTTATTAGAAGTTCTTTATTAACAACTAGCGACCCGCCCCGGCTTCGCACGTGTGCAATGCTGATACTAAATAATATAAATACAGTACTAATAATTGTTATTTTCCTCGCTAGAGAGCTCCGATAAACGCGTGCGATCGCTGCTAATCACAAAGTGCTATAGGGCGCAGCCCGTTTTTTTTTTTTTTTTGAATGGCATCTCGCTTTTCAACCTATGAGGTTGTCGACTGCTTAACCGGGCTAGGGCGCAGCCCGGCCTTCGAGGCGCTACTTACGGGCAAGTGCCACCGGCCGGCGCCCCGGCCGGTACCGCCCGCCGCCGCAGACGCTATGTACCTGCATTTTAAATCTGTAATATCTTCGAAAATATTCATTTAAATTACATGCTGAAAAGGGCCATAATGATCTATATGAAATGCACAATGTTTTTAAGGTACTTAATTGGATAAGGATTAATGCCTAAAATTGCTTCTTAAATAAGCCATTATTTCTCGTAAAAAGTTAAGGATAAAAAATGGTTATTGTGGGTTATCCCTAAGAGATAGACATATACCATCGCGGACTTTTTTGTATACCTTTTTAAGGTGTACAATACTGTAGTGTACATTATTTTGATCTATCTCGAAGGGTTCAGCCAGCTTTTACAATGTAAGCGCAAAAAAATGTGTTTATTTACGACATCACATTAGAAACCTCTAAAATTATCAGTGTTTTTCTACTATATTATGCATTTATTATACATATACCTATCTCTTAAATCACTCTATCTATTAAAAAAAACCGTATCAAAATCCGTTGCGTAGTTTTAAAGATCTAAGCATATATAGGGACAGACAGACAGGCAAGCGACTTTGTTTTATACTATGTAGTGATATTGATACCTAGTACCTACTGTTCGCTTGGAACAAGTAAATGACACGTTATAATTTTCTGATCTCGTATGAAGTACAAGCTTGCTAATGTTATTTATCTCTAAGTACCTTTTTGAAGACTTAGATATGAAAATCGGTACATGGTACTAATAAATCTATGCACAGCACAATCGAAGACATTATTTAAAAAACCACCTTTGTCAAATTAGTTAGTTTTACAGTAGAGTAAAAAAAGTTCTTCACATCTTCATATTTAACTTTTTATATTATACTTACTATTATTATGATTTGCACTATATTACCTATCATTTTGCATGTTTCGGAGTCTTTGAAATATTTAAAATCCTATATAGATCTTGAGCTAAACATGAGAAGGAAGTGACAAAGGTTACTTTTGAAGGAAAACTGGAAGTTACAATGTGACTTATGCGGTTCTTGAAGGAAATATATTTATATTTTTTTTTTTTGTATTTATTGCTGATTCATATGAAAAAAAAAAATCATTAACACTAAACTTATTCCTCGCAAACTGTTATCAGAGTTATCAACATCAGCACTTACATCATCATGGGTGGTGCTGAGAGTATAATAAAACTGTTGGTTAGGTTCTTTCAAAAATGGGACAAATTTTTGCAATACATTTAGTTTGGCAGTGTTTATTGGGATAAGTTTTTTGTAGAGAAGGCTTAACGTCCATGTCTGGTCATTTTTTTTATATTTCTTATTTAACATTGAACAGCAGGTATTACTTTTCCAACATGATTCACGTGTTCCTCTCCATTCAACTTCTTTTCCTTAAAAACATCTGCTTTTTTTTTACTTTTCTTGGCCTTTGGGCCAAGAATTATTATCGTTTTCCATTTTAAGGTTAAATTACAATAGTAGCAATAGGAAAAATGTTGTAAACAGCAGTAAATCCGCGAAAATCTAATTTTGTTTGTTTGACAGCTTTTTTTTTATAAACAACCGATGTCACTGACATAACTGCTTTCTGCCCAAACCACGTTGACTAAGATTGTTTATGAAGAATCGGTACAACGATTATAAGCAAATATCTCATGACTAAACCTGTTTTTGAAGAAATATAAAATATAATCAGAAAGCTTACGAATACCTCTACAAGATGGCGTAACTAACTCATATCATGACATTTTTAATTAAAGTGGTTTTTGAAATAAAGTCTTCAATTCCTTCTTACACTAGGAGTACTGACGAAAAGTTTAAAAGGGAACTTATTTTTTTTTCCAACGCGGGGCAACAAATTTGAAATCCGAACGATAACTTTCAACATTTTTAAAATCGATAAAAATGTTTAAAGTATTCGTTCAAATTTCAAAATTTGTTTTGTTTTGCTTGTCCCATGTTTCATCTTTAAATGTGTTCTTCGTATTGATGATAAAATAAAATTAATATTAGTTTTCACTTTTTTTCATTTCAAAGACCAAATGTTTATTAGACAAATTTTATCCCGAACAATAATCCTACCGATTAGTATAACAAAGGAGCGAGGGTTTATTTTTGTAATTTTTAGTTGGTTCGATTCCCGGGTGAGACAAGCCAAATTTAGAAGATCTATAAATGCAGTTTTGTTTCTTTTAAAAAATAAAGGAATGTTTCCTTTCAGTAAAATGAGCTAACTAAAGGTTTTAATTGTGTATGTAATATCATTGTTTTAAGGTAGTTCCCCTCCAGGGCCCATACATTTTTTTTCAACCGTGTGTATAAGGAGAAGAAGAAAACACAAAAAAATAATATTAATACACAAATATTAATAACAAAGTAGACGTTTTTAAATTACATTAAACGTTATTTACATATATTGAATTTATATGCGTCACGGAATATTATACTAATTGAATCAGAATCAGAATCCTAATATTAGCAGTTTATTCGAAGTATTGAAAATCGGAATGTCGTTTTTCGGACCGAGAACCCATCGAGCATTTGATTTTTCGAACGTCTTTTAATCAGAAAATAAACAAATCGCATTTACGATTTTCGGTAAAATAAATTTCTTGATTTTTAATACATTATAATTCTTAGGTAAGTATGCTGGAGAACCTGCGAATACAATATAACAACGTCTTCAGGGTGATGTTGGGGCTGCCTCGCTTCTGTAGTGCATCGGGGATGTTCGCGTTTCATCACACCGACGGCTTTCATGCCGTCATGCGCAAGAAGACGGTGTCCCTGATCTACAGAGTGTGTGGTAGCCGCAATGAAATCCTGAAGACGATAGCTAACAGAGTCTCATCTCCGCTGTGGAGGTCTTTAATTGAGAGGGTTATTTCATTTAATTTTAGTTCTTTTTCTCTATATGGACGTTGCATAATTTGTCTGAAATAAAAAATATTTTATTTTTATTTATTTATTTATTATGAAATTCGAACTTTTGAAAATTGAAACATCGAAATTCGGAATAAAATATTTCGGAGTATTTGGGTGTGCCGAGTCCAATGAAGTTCCGATACTAAACAACATTTTCATGCGTTCGCCGAGACGCCGACATCGAACAAGGAAACTTGGTGTGAATGTGAACATAACATTTTGACTATGCTGGTATAGCGTCGTGTCTCGACATTTGATACGCATCAGCCACGATTGATTTGAGCTCGACTCAGCATGTGAGACGCACAGCGCTATCTCGCGAAGCCATCGAAGTGTGTATGTGGACCGTACTTTACATTGGCTTGCTAACTTGTGCATGAATGTTTTAGTCCGTTATTTGTGCTTGTAATTTCAATGTCAGTAGTTATGAGGGGTATACTCTGAATTAAATATACATACTTGTGTCTTGTCCAACGTCCAAAATAAAGACGAGCACAAGATTCCACTGTTTTGCGATAATTTCTCAGTACATACAATTATGTATACATACTTTGTCGCGCCTATTGCATTTTCGATATACCATTCTACGATGCTAGAACCCACCTAAAAAAAGTTTTTGTCAACTGTTTAGCAATTCCACTGCCTTGTCCAATATAATGGCGAAAATACATAAATATTTCACGTTCCAATGCCTAATTTCTGGGAAATCCTTAAATGTAACAAATGATCATTCGCAAATAGACGTCAGTATGAAAACTAGTGTCGTACAAGAAGCGTTGACCGTTACGTTAAGTAACTCGAATCAATTTATCAGGCCACTCCTTGAAACGACGTCTGTCTATCATCTATCCGTTCAATAAAATCTAATAGTTGTCTCCTGTGAGATCAGATACACCATACATACATCATTATACACACGTCGCACTGAGAAATATTTTTACTCTCGAACAATAAATTACCTGGCCGGTTTATAATAAAGTTATCTCGAAAGCTAAGTCGTAAGATTCTTCCATAAGATTTTCTAATAAACAATTTACTGACCTCACGTCTCAGTTCGTTTATGTAGACTAAAACCGGTCGTGATGTGGTCCTTAAAAGTCCATATCAATAAATAAGTTGGCGACGATCGGCTGGCCGCAGCCGGTACGACTAGGATCGTCCTAGACTCCTGGTACGAACAGATGTGACCTCGCTCCACGAGACCAAGTTTGCGGGCTCTATCTCTACATAAAGTTTATTTGCTCGTTCGTCATTGTCAGCTAGTAAAACTATAAATTATTGAGATTCATAGGTTGTGTGATGTGTATATTTTGTTGAACATCTAATTTAATCTCGTCTCAAAAGAAATAAAACGGATCCTTAGCCGTAATCATAGTAATTTGGGCGCCAGTTATTATATTAATATAGTTTAGTGTTAGAAAAAATGCTCATACAGAATTTAATGTGTTTTGCTAATATCTAAGAACACGTGGATATTAACAAGCACCAAATTCCGTCCGTTCTTTTCACTGTCACTCGCATAAATCGCGTCTGTAAATCCTGCATGATAGAATACGGCACAAATTCACAAAACACCCACAGACAGAAGCTCATAATTTCCTGTCATAATAAATCGGCCCTTAATTCCAAACTCCATCCAATCATCTCAAGCTTCGTAATATCATCCCAAAGGTAAAAAACCCAAAATTCCACGTCAATTTCATGGCTACGGTCTGACGGGAACAACGCGTTACCATTTCGTTCCGTGACCAATCGCTAATCGGCGTACCGAGCCGTTGGCACGACCATCCATCCAACCTTTAAATCATGTTGCAACACCAATTTGCGCACATCTGACAGATTTACTACAACACCTGAAATATACGTCGATAACTTTAGACGTTTCTATTTCAATTACGGAATGCACTTTAGAGTACTTTGTACTATGTAGTTTGACAAATCAGGCTTTATGTTGTTCATAGATAAGGACCTAAGAATAACACTCAAATGAATAATGTAACATGAACGCTACACTGCAGTACAAGAGCTAGATTTCATTGCTAGATAAAATAAATCTACACTATCTTAAACTTTTCATGTTGTGTTTAATAGTTCGGAGAACGTAGTAAATAAATAAAGTATTGTGGAAATTTCTTAAGAAATAAGCAGTACCTTTGTACTCAAATTATTACTTTGTCATATCCATATGTTTTTTACTGTGTGTACATAAATAATAAAATAAATAAATAAATAAACGTGAACAGGACTACAATATTAATTTCTGTAGTTTTGCCAAGGCAAGACTGATATGACATCGGTAGTAACTTTATGAGATAGGTTACGTTAGGCTTTGCTTTGCTTTTTTTTTTGTTTAGTCTCGTACACTGAAGAAAATTATAGCCCATTTTCGAAAGAAACTTAATATCTTGTAGACAGTGACACAGAGAAAAACAGCATAAACAAAATCATATGAAGGACTGACCGACCAAAACGTAGTCCTGGCAGAGATTGTTGCAGAATATCATCAACTAATGTAACAGATATTGTCATTCATTGAATCAGATGAGGTAGCCAGCAAATAGGGTGCATAAATTTATTAACAAAATAAGAAAATTATATGTGTGTTGAGTTGAGGGCAAATTGGTACATTCTAATTTGCAATTTTGATACTTCTATTTCTAAGTTGCGATTCCGCAACACCTAAATAAAATACAAAAATATTCAAACATACTACGTATATAAAACAGACACGTACAAAACGATTAATAGCATCAATAAAACTTAAAGGCAGTTTTTAACAAACATTCCAACTTGGTGCCAGGAATTAGCGTGACGGAATACTGACCAAAAGCGAGGCTTCATAAATCACCAAACAACCTGACGTGTTCGCTAGTCGCCTTACCATTACGTATTCTGTGCGGAGCGTATTGTAGCGGACCATTCATGAGTCCGTGGTGTACATTACAATTAATTATCACCAGTGAGCGCGACGCGTCCTGATTTCCAGTTTAATTGGTACCGTTGATACAAACGCACGGCCAATTGGTCACAACGCACCATTAGTCTACACTAATATCGCTCACTACATGTGCATATAAAACTGTCCATATCTGCCACATCTTCTCGCAGGACGTTAATGAAAACACAGAGTATAAAAGTTGACAATCTTCGCTTGCAAGCTTTAATAGCCAATTAACCTTTAGTGCAATCGTAAAAGCGCCTACAAGCTATTTCAATACACTAACGTTGTCAACGCATAAAACTTTACATAAGTAAAGCAGAAAGCTCAACGATGCGACTAACGTTATCTTGTTAGTCCACTATCTCTAGTTTCAATCGATATACAAATTAACAGCGATAAAATAAAATTAGTTGGCATATAAGGGGATACCATTCATACCGAATCCAAATCATTTTATGGTAGACCATCCAACAGGTTTAGCTAATTGCACGAAACGACACCTGAAGAAGTTTCGGCCGTAAAGCAAATTAATTTCAACTCACTTTAAATGCTAATAATTTCGTTGCTGTTAATTAAATCAAGCTATTTCTACGGATGAAAGCGTAGAATATCAAACATATTTTCGTTTTTATACATTTGCCATAACGAGACCGCCAATCTCGTCGGCAGAGCTGAGAATTGAGATCATCTCTTGATATCTCAGACAAGAATGTATACGAAAAACAGGTCATATCTATTTAAAATGCAGCCTACGACTGGAGCATAAAAATATATGGACGAAGTGAACGTCTTTTAAATATTATTTATCATGTAAACAACGCACCGTGTTTCCCGTAATGCATTACAAACATTTGGTTTGCGATATTTTCTCGCGGAAGCAACTAAAGGACGGTTTATTATTTTAATAACGGTTTGAAAGGTCGTAAAAGCTTTTTTTATTGTAGATAGAAATAATAAATCTCACTTTCCGGCCGTTGAGTACACGCATCCGGAGTGAAGAAATTAGTGACCCTGTAAAATTAACAAAAAACAAATAATCAAGCTCGTTAGCTTTCAAGTTTTTCTAAAGAGGCACCGACAGCCGAGTTGTAAACGGTTAGAAGCTGCAATATTAATCAGAGAGGTAATTAATAAATGGCCATAAAAATGTCATAAGATGAAAGTCTCGCGGCAATGAATCAAAGTGCGGAGCTATTACGTCCTTCTGGTGGCTGTGCCGATGTCGATGAGGGGGGACCGTCGCGTGCGCACCTCGCATCTGTTATAATTCTAAAGATAAACGAATGCGGTCGGATACCCGTCCCTGTTCGCAATGGGACCGCACGACAACGCCGTGGCGTTTCTATCGATGTTCGCTGATTCTGAACGTGAAATATGATACCAACTCCTTAATGTAAGCCTAACTAGTTTCTAATTCCAAACAGGGGTAATTCAGGCTAAATTGTCCGTAACTTTATATTTACTCAAGCGAGCTTTCAGATCTAGATGTTTAGTGTGAGTATCATAACATTCTTAATACATGCTAAAAGCTATGGAGATCCCGAACACATTAACATAAAGTGGTCCATATGGATGTTGGTTATCTTTTAACATGTGGAAAGAAACAAACATCGCCGGATTGTTGGCCACCGAAGTCAGTGATCGTCCATTTATGCGCCTTTGATTGAATTAAACAAACTTGTGCGGACGAGCAATAAAATTTTATGCTTTTACAATGAGTATCCCCTGCAGGCTCCAACGCCTCCAGCTCGTGCTACCATGTAGGGCAACCTGTCTACTACGTTCAGCTTACTATTTGCACGTTTCAATATATTTCGAACAAGGGCACAGATTGTAGTTACGATGTTATCTATACAAATGAATGGTCATTTTCGATTATTGTTAATTACTTATAATATTCAACAGCCAAGGTGTGCCAATTGACGCCTACTAATCAGGACCAGTCATTTGTGAGGAATTTATACACGTGGCCTATGCAACGGACTATAAAATAGAAAATCTTGGTTTAGTAATCGAATAAACTGCGTCTTAGTGCCAGTAGTTTTATGCTGATGCGCGGAATCAAAGAGGATTAAAATAAAAACCTTTATGTGCGGCTATAAAACTCAGCCTTAATTGTCACTAACTTATAGTCCTTTGATGCGTGAAGAATTTTAACTACGCGAGTAGCATACATACCAGGGGCTGGCACTCTGGCAGTATAAGTATGTAGCAACAGTTGCAACTTTATGACAGACAAGATTTACACAAAGGAAACAAACAGACTCATTCGTTTATTATCTCGGCCGATGTTTACTGTTGCGAACGATACTAGCGCGCTGCGCGGGCGCCGCTGAGACGCCCGCACGTTTGGATAATTCATAAGGGCACGGGTTTCCATCGAGAGCCGGACCTGGTACCGAGGAAACCACTCTTCCGGGTTGCTGTTTACGTTTTATTGTTTACCGAAAATGGTAACTTAATAAGCTCTAATATAGATTAGCTAAATCGGCCCGTTATGGCTTTGTCAGCTAGCTTGCTCTGTGAATTACGCAATCCTTTTTAACCGACTTCCAAAAAGGAGTAGGTTATAATTATTTTCGACTTTTATGTATGTTTTTTTTTATGTATGTCCACCGATTTCTCCGTCAATTGTGGACCTATTTTAAAAATTATTTTTTTGTTTGAAAGGGTATGCTCTCGAGGTGGTCCCATTGTCACCAAGTCGGAGCCTGATGAGGGAATCACATGGAATTCGAAGGAAACCCTCATATAGGCACACCTATAGTGATTTGGGTATTTTTTATAGTAACTCGTGTATTTTCTCTCGGAAAGCACCATTTGATGAAGTGGAACTGACGATGAAGACCGCAGATGGCCATCGGAACTAGTCAATAATAAGTATTTCACGGGTTGCGATTCGATTAGGTACTTTAATGTAGTTGCTAAGCAATTTATGCTCGTCACAATGCGTATGGTGAAGTGGAGCTGATGGTGACTTCTCGATCAGCTCCAGTTCTCCTGGTTCTTACTAGGAGAACTCCTCAACAATTAACGTACCTGCATCGGGAAAAGTAACATTTTGTAAAAGGTGATGAGCAGTTGACATTTGGCTATTGTATCTTAGATAAATTAAAACTGACCCACTAAAAAGTGAAAAAGAAAAAGCTTTTTTTATAAAAATAAAAAGAAAATAAAAAACAACAGACTTCCAAAAAAACACTACAAAGTGAAAAATAACTTTAATTTCGGAAGTAGGCGGCAAAAAACTAAAATACAGATCCAAAGACACCGACTTCCGAAATTAAAGTTATTTTTCACTGTTATGTGTTATTTTTGGAAGTCGGTTTTTGTTTTTTAAAAGTTTTTTGTCTCTACGGAACCTATCGATAGTACGTTTTTAGTTTTATTACAAAACGGTGGTCTATTTGGACAGCGGATAAAATAGAGCAAGTACACCCTAGTTAGTTTATTGGTGTGGGCTTAACAACAAGGAGGGTATTAACAGCGAGCCGTCATTGAAGCGGGAAGTTGAAAATCTGCCCACCTTAATGGTCCATATTGGAATGGAATAAAAACTGGTCGTTTATACATAACAGCGAGGCAGGACCGCTGGCGCCGGCGCACAATCGTTTTGTTGTTCGACCCGAGCAAGTGATAGTGGAAAATTATCATATTTCACTATGGCACTCGCGTCTGACTTTTATGAGCTTTGAGGGTCCCAAAATGATCCCAAAGAAATTTATTAATAATTATAATTCAAAATGACCTACAGACTTATAAACTACAGAAACCGTTGACAGAAATAATTTTATGTACAACATTTTTATGACCATCGTGATTTTTATGACTAGTTAAAATTCATCTGTAATAAAACGAGGTGCCGGAAATGATTGCTAGTTATTCAAAAGTCAAATATTAATATCATAAATAGCGCTGACCAATCTCATTCGAGATCTATTAGTGGTTTCTTACTTGGGAGTTGATGGACTCAGTTGGAGTGCGTTGTATAAGAAGAAGCGCGACATAACTCGGTAATCTGTAAATGGTGCGGAGTAGCGCAAGGCAACAAGGCGCAACGGTAGGAATCATGCATGCGCACTCAATCCCATGGCACGACACGACTCGCCTCCGAGCCAGCCGGCGACAGAAAAAATCTCACTTGCCTAATAAGGACCTAGTACGTGCTTGGACACTACCGTTTGCGATTATCTCACGGTCTTCAGAACGGGGTCACGTGAGAACCAAATTGCTGCTTCTGTACTTAATGACCACATTTAAAATAAATAACCCCAACTTGGAGTCACGGAATCCTTTTGAGTCGTGTACGATGTAAATGATAAAGTTTTTTGCGACGCGCCGAAGGAAACAGTAAAACTAGATGATAATATTTATGTGACATGAAAGCCAAAGGAAAACCAGTTGTGGGTACTTCATAAGGAGAATGTGTTTTGAGTCGCTTAGCACTGTAATTACGTCGAGCACAGACAAATTATATCCTTACTGAGGACAGTAAGCGGTGTAATTTGTGCATACTATGCGTGGAACAGCTCCAATTATGGCCATTAATTAAAATCGACAACAAAGTGTTATTAAAACGTATATTTACAATAACTTTGTGTTCTGCTGACGAATGAATTGCTCATTTATAGGTGGCATTGTAGTTGATTAAACAAGCATGAATAAGCACTGCTTATATGACCATACGTGGAAAACCCTTGTTGAATGAAAATAATAAATGCTAGAAACTTGACGTGATCATGGTGAAAATACTGGCGTCGAAGAAATGCGGTAACAAGGTATGCTAGAAAAACAAACTGCAACGTTATGGGATGGAAGTGATTCATTAACTGAATCATTAAAGAAAACAAACGAAATACCAGTAAACGTATTCGTATCCAATGGTTAATTCGTAACGAAGGTAAAGTTGAACAATCCCAGATTAGGAATTCGGTATAAAGCGGTCCACGGAGTTGAATATCAAGATGGTCCGACCTATAAACGAAAAACGGACCGGTTAGTATTATCGATGGCGAGCCGCGATAGGGACAAGGCGCCTGCCCGACGACCACCGCCGGCAGAATAATTGGACACCACAGGACTTCACACCATACACAATGAGCACCTCCAACCCGGCCAGAGCGAGACGGATAAACTCCGAATAAGAACCGTAATTTCACAAATAAATTGTCTCGAAGCACTCGAGTTTCGGAATGGAGAATTCGAATCGACGTTATAAATGGTACAGGAATGGAATTTGAGGACGCGGACGCTTAATCGAAACGTTTTCATCTCGTTATTGCGTGTTTTTGTACAGATAAAGAACTCAGAGCTGTATATGATATTAATGTACGCGAGTAAGATTCAACATGACGCGATGGTAATGAAAAGGATAAATTCTGAATTTTAAGCGATCGTGCGTAAATCGGTGGCATTTAATTTGTTTTGAGAAAATATAGCTAGACATACAAGACATTTCATCGGTAAGGTCACCAAAGGCGATAAATCACGCATCGTCTTTGTAACACTTATCTAAAAATATGATATGCGTCAGTTAAACCTTTCCGGAATGTATAAGCGCAAACATGATTTCGCAATGAACTTGGCCAATGTACTCATAAGTCAAGTGTATTTAATACGAGAATTCATTCGAGACATAATAATAATTATCAAAACACTGACTCAATAGCTTTGATTAGAAAACAATGTTTTGTCAGTAATACATCTTCTACATTTCATGCACGTTTCTTCGATGACCTGGAACCAATTCTTTTGGTTAAATTATGAATTCATGAATCATGCAAGACTAGTTTTTCATTTGCTTTTGCAATAACATACCAGTATTCACTGAATATCTTAATTTTAATCATTCAACCCACACGATAATAAGTTCTGCCCTTGTTAATTTTGGAGAAAACGAAATCCCAAAATAAAATCCTTACCGCAACACATTCATCAATGGAGATGTTTATCTCAACAAGGCCTCAACCATAAACTTGGAAGGTATCATGATCCAATGTTATCATTAAGAAGAGAATCTCATTACGAGTTCGTTCACCCACTAGACGTCGCGGAATTTAGCAGGCGACCGAGTATTTTGGTCCGGCGGATGCTAGTAGGCTTCCTCAGCAGTAAATCCACAAATATATATAAACGTTTTCATATTGGCCACTGTATAAAGTTTATGCAGACTTTTACGAGGACTGGCGTCGATAAGGATGCCTTTTTGAGTACTACGATTTATGGATATCAATAACTGTAGTAAAATGAAAACAGTGTTTTGAAATTGTTGAAGTCAAATACAATATTAATTTCGTTCCTATATCTTCTACATAGGAACCAAATAATAAGGAAAGTACACACTTGAGCATTTCCATGTGATGTAATAATGTTCTTAGGAATGGTAGAATACAGGCAAAAGCTCAGTTTCCAAAAGCATTTCCATGTAATGTAATATTCCTGCGAATGCTCGACGCTGCATTTGAGTGAGCATTTACCTGTAACATTTCTTTCTACCTTGCGTTCATTGTTGATGATTGTTCGTTCTTGCGCTCGTGCTTTTGCTCGATGAAATGTAACACTAATAGGTACGCTCGTTGGTTTTTAAAATCAGCTTGTAACAAAACATCGAGAGTCGTGCGTCGTGTTCAAAGTGCGGTTCGATAAAATTTAAAAACGGCGAATGCTTGATGGTCTGTTACAAGTGGATGCTCTAGGCTATACTCACCCGTGAAACTTCTATCATCGCCAAGCAACTGACATTATAATTAGTATCATAAAAGAATGTTTATAAGACTTGAGAAAAACGTAAATGCGTCCACGGCACATGCTTATTAGAAAACCTCTGAACCATCCATATCAATTTCATCTAAAAGATATGGCAGCAGGGCAGAATAATAAGTTACAACTTCAGGGCGTTCATCCAACTACAATGTTGCAGATATTACTTTAACCCGTACTTACTTGGAAACAAGATAAAGCCTATAATAATATTTTACTTGAAAATTCCACTTCTTGAGATGGCCAGTGTTCATAGAAACGTTAATACCTTACAGCGAAACTGTGTAATTCGCGTGAAAGCTGTATTGACTCCGAGAAAGTTATTTTGTCCCTATTTATAGAATTTTGCCGAATGCTTCAAGACGCTTTATGCATTTTCGTCGTTTTTACTTTTTCGCAATGAACTATCTTCAAGACTTATTTTTTACATCCACTACATCATTCAATATCGAATATGGTTTTCGCTGTCATTACACACACAATAGTCACATACATTATAACGACCGTACAAGTTCAGATTGTAAGCTCTTGATATTTTTTCTCAAAAATGCTTGGAAATTCGAGCATTATTTTGACAACCTTCTTCGAGATAAATCGAAAATTCTGTACTGGTCAAATACAAACGAACAGCGGCCGGCAATGTAAAGGTGGTCCCTCAACTGGAGCGTTCGCCTGTAATGTAACATTTCAGATTCGATTTTGAGCATTACTTTACAAGACTGCCTTCCCTGACTGACGAGCATTCGCCTGTAATGTAACATTAGATTATATTTTGAGCATTTAGTGGATTCCATAATGTCAGACAATGCTCGGTTCTCTTCCCTCACGAATGTAATGCTTGACTCTGTAACGTTACATTACAGGCGAATGCTCCAAGTGAGGAGTAGGTACCTTTAGAATGAATATCCGTCGTGCGTCGGCCGAATAAATTACTATGAAAACTCATATCTATCGTGTTTATTTAAAAATGGAACGAACTTCATTTCGAAACATGGCAAACAAGGAGGTAACCTATCAAAGATTTTATTTAAATTTCGAACTGGCTTGCAAATAGAGCTGTTAAAAGTAAAAAAGAAACAAATGAACATAGTGTGAGAAAGTGAAACATTATTGGTGTTTGTCATTGATTCTGGAATTTATAATTAACTAGCTTTTGCCCGCAACTTCGCCCGCGTGAAGCTCGGAAATTATCCCACAGAAACGGTATCACCGTATACTATACAAGCTTGGCCGGAACCAGGCATCGGTGGACATGTACTCGTTTTGTCCCTTAATGCCTCTTTCGCAGGCCGCTGCAGTAATGTATCTATTTGGCTTTTCCGTTTCACCTTTTGGCAAAATCTTCTAACGGTGCCAGATGTTCTTTTTAATTTTTATTAAGTATTATTTTACCGATTTTGCAGGAAATAATATTATGTATCATAAAATTGCTGCTACTGTCATAAGAGAAGCTGCAAGATGCTGATGCATGTGCTGCTGATGGAATCATCTGTCCATACACTTGACTTGAGACCACACATGACTCTTGCTTTATGATACCGCCAGCAATTGTGCTCGCCTTGTAAAGTTAAGAGGCGTGACTGTAGATACATACTTATATCTTACCCGTGTTTAAACATCTACAATAAACATCAATGTTATTTTAGAGCGCCGTTCATTGGTACCTACATAACTTTACTATGAACTCTCCCAGAACTTGTCAAAGCAAACTAAACAATATGTACAAAAAAAAAACTAAAATTAATAATTTTATGACCGACACAAAAAAAAAGTAAAATAATAAAATTTTTCAATATCAATATTCTTTTTGTTTGTATTCTGGTTTCATTTTATTTACTTAACGGTCCCCCGAGGCGGCGACGCCCATCTTAAAAATATAAATAGGTTTTTTTAACGAAGTTAAAAGGCCGAGAGAATTTTTTTATTTTTCTACTTTTTTTGACGGACATTACACTAGGTCAATATGTATGTCTTAGCAAAATTATCAAGGTTACCGGGTGCGTTTTATTTCATATTATAATTGCAAATTAACTAATTTCAAGGAATATCAAATAATAAACTTAATACACTTCCTATAATAACATTATGTATAGTATTAATTTAATAATAATAATAATAATAATAAAAATGTTTATTTCTTCACTTAAGGATATAACTGTGTTAGGTTTGGAGTCACCTTTTAAGCAAAGATTTGCTTGTATTAGGTGGTTCCTCTCCTCCAGTTTACAATCATTCTACAGATGTGTGAGAAATAAGCAAAAAGATTAATTTAAGACTAATTAACACTTTATAATTCTTATATCAGTTAGGGAGCGCACTGGGTATATAATAAATGTTTGTGAGTGTGTGTATGTGTGTGGGTTCGTTTGTGTGTGTGTGTTTGTGTAGGTGTTGGGATGTAGTGGGTGATGTGTGTGAGATATGTGGTATGTGTAGCGCGGGGATGTGTGGGTGTGGTGTGTATATGTGTACAAATTATATGTGTTTCTTAGTTATGTGATCTTGTGTAGGATATCTTCCGTTTCTTCGTAACTTTTACTCTTGAGCCATTCAGTAAGTGTTTTTTTGCAGTCGCGGTATGTCATAGAGTAGATGGCACATTGTTCATTGAGTGCGTTATATATGCGGGAAGATTGTTTAATAACTTGCCTTGTAGCAAATTTAGTATTCACTGGACAATCTTCAGCTACTTTATTTTGCCTCCTAGAATGTGTCTTGGAAGTAATGAAGCGAAGAGATTTGTGTTTTTTTAATGCAATCTGCAGAACATAAGAGTTTCCTAACTGACAAAAGGTTTGAGGTTGAGTATAAACTTTCTGTAGGGAATCTAATCGGTTTAAAGTACATGACTTTTAGTAAAGCTCTCTGTGCCCTCTCCAGCTCCAAAAATTTAGTTTTAGACGCTCCGCCCATTTGATACAATACTCATTATTCTATGACAACTTTTTCTATAAACTTACGTTATGATCTATTTTGTAATGTTGTGCTACAATAACATGCTTCATCATAACCGACAATGAACATATATGGGCCCATACTCGATGGGTTTACAAGTAAGCATTCCAGGTTCCATCGGCCACATTCCAGTTCCAGCATCGAGTCCTCGTAATCAGGGGACAAAACTAGTTAAGACGAATCTAATGAGCCCAAACTTGATGGATTTACTAATAGGCAATTCAGGATTTCGTCTCCTACCTTCGAGCTCCATCATCGGATCGGAGTAGCTCAGTGGTACCGGCCGGCATACATGTGTGTTTCAAATGTTAGGTCACAGATACGTTTGAAAGTAAAGTAAATACCAATACCCATTATGCGTCTAAGATCTGTACCACAGCTAACAAAAACAGCTGATAACCTTGAAACGCCTGAACAGATCTTCATAAATTGTAGCTACGAACCATCTCGATCACGTCAGCTTTCAAACAAACAAAAAGAAGCGCATCATAATCGGTCCATCCGTTTAGGAGCTAAGATGCCACATGAAACACAAACACGTCAATCTTATAACACCCCTCTTTTTGCGTCGGGGGGGGGGGGGGTTAAAAACGAGCCTCTTGACCATCAAATTAAATATCGATTAACATAAAGACATCCGAGATAAAAATCGCCAAATAAGTCAATAATCGATTTAATTTATCTGTTCCAAAGCGAATATGAGTCAATCAATAAAAAGGTTGCATGCGCTGTTTCGCGTGGGAGAGGGACGACGCGTAAGGTGCGCCGGGCGCAGACACCCACTAATTAAAAGGATTTTGTTAGCTGTCAACGTGAGATAAAACCCCACTTTGATGTCGCCGCTCCGCCGTACTTTAAACGTTGATCGGGGTTATTAAAACTATTTATAGGGAAAAGTTGCTTATTCAAGCTAAACGGGCGTAAATCAACGGGATTTACTGATATGGTAATCATTTGGTTTAATGTTTGGGTTGACGGTTTTAGGCTGTCCGGAATTCCGGATTTTTATGTTAGAGCACAAAAACTTTCATAACATTTTTTTCGGAAAGATTTTATGATAAGAGTCTTGAGCATCATAAACTAAGGCAGACCACTGACCATAAAATATGGAGATTGACGATGGAAAGAGTAGGTACACAAACAAGACGTTATCTTATCATTTGGAGGTAACAATGGCTCGTATAGATAACTTTTGCTTAACGTTATGCTTTGTAAGGACAACACGATTATCTCAGACACCTGACTAAATGTTAGATGGACGATCGTTCATTAGAGTTCTAACAGAATTTCGTAGTTCCTCATAAAGTTCTAAATAGGTACTAGCTGCGGCTGAATACCCAGTATTTTACATGGAGCGACTGCCTATCTGACCTCCACCACCCAGTTACTGAGTGACACGATAACCCTTCGTAAGACTGTTTGTCATACTTTTAGGCTTCTATTTAAAACCAAAAACATCACCAATTTATACTCGTAAAAGGAATCCTTCGATACGTTAGTAGAATCAGTACTCCTATGAGATCATCATATCGGTATCGCAATAACAATTGTCCGCAAACATTCGGACCAGCCGTGTCATACTTCGATTACAGCAGCATTCGTCTCAATTGTCGCCCATTTCCTACGATATGCACAATTTGAAAATGTGCGTCATTCGTGTCACATATCTTACATGCATGGTCTGCACACATTAACTATTAATTGGCAATATTGTCTGTTATTGTATCGTTTGTACATTTGTCGCAAATGTTCGGATTATTTTAGGTCATGTTCCAATGACAAAGCAAACTAACGCGCGTTCAGAAGTAAGCTCTAGAGATTCTTATTTAACAGCCATACAATGAACGCGCGACAAAGCGTGTTGACGCTCGGTCCGAAAACTAGATGGTGTCCCTAGGTACTCTGGGAACGGAGCCTACGTAATGCAAGATGTTTTGTTAAAGAAACTATACCTAAGCTCATAAGCTCTGTGGTGCTTATAATACAACGATTTGTCCTCATTTTTGTATGTTTGTTTTATACTTTTTGGATAATAACCATCATTATCAGCCTCAAGTGTGTCGGTATTGCACTTCTGCTTGCTATGCATGCCTTTGTTGAATTTCGATGATAAGTAATTTCTACCACTTTTTCCTTTAAGACTTATGATCTAAGAAAAGGGTGTTTCCCAATTACTTGAGTTACTGATAGATCTAATGCAGCTTCATCATCTACACCGCAGTAACTCATGTCTTAATTGACCCTTCGCACTTGCTCTTGATTAAATTCCACTGATAATTTCGTGGTCAGCATACAAAGTAATTTGGTGAACTTTATTAGTTACATACTATGATGTTTACCAATAAACAATTTACCTTTAACCAGGTATGCTGAGATGCTTGAAGTTTAAATCAGTTACAAAAATATAGGGAAGTGACTATGGGTTTGTGTGTTATGTTAGTAATTAGATAAAGAGTAGTAAGCAGTTCATTGTTGTGAACAACATGCAGTCATAAATGAGAACCTTAACGGTAAGTAAAAGTTGAGCAAAAACTAGCATCAACTGGAAAACAAACGTGAAAACACACAACAGACTGAAATGAAGTACACACCACACATCAAAAGTGTCTAGGGATCAAGTACGTTTTAGAGTATCGCCGCAATCGAGGATCTTTTTTGGATCGTTATTGATTCTTTTTAGTTAATATCACCATTTGAATAAATAATTTTCTTTAAATTTTGATTGAAAATAGAAAATAAACTGTCAATCAGGATTCCTATAGAAGTGTGTAAAAAGGTTTTTACAAAACCATTACAATTTCTGCATCGGAACTGAAAAAAATTGCATCGATATGGAGCAACGACATCATTTGACACGAGAAGAGATGAGAGCCGTCGGAATGTTGCAAGTTGGTTCCAGGCAACGTACTGTGGCTATCGCTCTTGGTACTATAGCCATTAGCGTCATAAGCCGCCTCTGGAGACGCTATCTTATCACGGGCAGCGTGACCGAGCGACATGGAGGACGATCTCGTATCACCACTCCTAGACAGGACCGGTACATCCAAAATACTGCTCGACGGAATCGTACCATGACTGCCATGATGTTGGCTACGAGGCTCCAAAGCTCTTCAGGCTTGCTGATAAGCGACCAAACCGTCCGAAATCGTTTACGTGAAGTGGGTCTGCGTTCCCGAAGGCTGCTGAGTGTTCCACCTATAGCACCCCGTAATCGTAGAGCCCGTTTACAATGGGCTTGCGAACACAGAAATTGGGAGGAAGAAGACTGGCGTTATGTTTGCTTTTCCGATGAATCTCGTTTCGGTATGAGGCCGGATACATGACGTACTCGAGTTTGGAGGGCCTCTAGAAGTCAAGAACGTTTGGAATTTTGTCAGGAAGTCCATTCACATGGAGGAGGAACAATAATGGTTAGGGCCGGTATTTGGATCAGTGGAAGAACCGATCTCATTTGGATCAGGGGCAACCTCAATACTCAGATTTATGCGGAGAGGATTGTTTCAGACATGATCATCCCTTTGTGAAGCCGGTTGGGTGATTCGTTTCGACTAATGCACGACAATGCACATCCACACACAGCTAGTGGTAACACGAACTCTTGCATCAGCGAGCATCGGCTCGCATCAACGTTCTGCCGTGGCCTGCTCAATCGCCTCAATCGCCAATCGCCAGACCTCAACCCAATTGAGCACGCATGGGATATGCTCCAAAGAAGCGCCCTGCCGAGTATGGACGCCGTGAATACCCCACAACTTGTGGACTTGTTAGAAAGAACGTGGGCGGCCATTCCTCAAAGTGGTTTTGATGAACTGATTTTAAGCATGCCAAATCGCTGTGGTTGTGTGATTCGTGTCAATGGTGGAAACACAGTTTATTTTTTTTTTTATCTTTACAATAAAAATGTAAAATCCTCATTTTTGGCATTAATTGACGACATTAACTTAGGTTAGTTTCCCACAATTTGCAAAAATTACATTTTTTCTTAATTTATACCAAATATAGGGATAAATTGTTAACTTAAACATAGGAATTAAAGTAAGAAGCCAGTCTGGAAGACTGGATATGGTAAATATTAATTGGATCATTTTTTATATAATAGTTAAAAATGTACTTGATCCCTAGACACTTTTGATTTGTGTATTAGACGATAACGATAACAAACACCATATCGGTTAATGACATATTAACACAACAAATAATATGCTTAATGACTTCCTGGGCCGGGAGGAGAGCGGTACCGAGTCTACGACCACAATAGACCTCTAACGAAAGGATTAGGTCCGGTGTCGGATTTTGTTAATAAGACCCCCTTTTGTGGCTCTCTTCGCGGACCGACGGAAATCATTTATTTAACCGTAACCAATTGACATTTCCATATTTTATTTTTACTTTATAACGTTCCACAGGTTTGTTTTAAGCCTTCGCCTACGCTTAAGCTTAAGAAACTGGTCACGAGCTATCACAGCCAGTTCAAACTACCGTTCAGTCGTGTAGGATGCCTATTTATTTACTGAACTATTTAACACAACATGAGTGGACGTTACGAAGTGATAGATTACGTATTTTTGGTAGCTAATTTAGGTTTAGCGGCATCATAGGGACGGTTATACAGAACTTTCTTTGAGAACGAGGTCTGCTCTCCAAATACATCGTTTGAGTATGAAGCAACAAAGTATCGGTCAGTTTCTATGAAAAGCACTCCCACACCATGCGGCGTGTATCACTATAATCAATAGGAGCAGACCGAGGCACGGCGCCTGCCGTCAATCAAACTGACTGACATCATATCATTCCTGGGTTCCTTAATAAAACATCTGTCGAGTAAACTTCTCGGATTCAAAGCGGATGATAGTGTTAGTACTAAGTTTATTTATATTTTGGAAAAACATGACTGAACAAAACATATCCTGATTCATTTGATGGCAGAATATTTGAAATGGAAATTGAACAAAGCACAAAAGTAACCTACATGTACAGACGCCAGCACATCATGCTACCCGAAACTGTCAGTTTTTCCTAATCAACCCTGAACTTTATGCTTTGGCGATAAAGTTGAAAATCTATTAAAGAAATTTGACAGATTGTAGTAGCTTGATTTGCTGGCGTCTGTACAAAGCGAATGTTGTTTAGTAATGAAGTCAGTGTACCTGAAGGTGTCAACATTTTATGAACACATAAAAGAGCCAAAACGCTAATAACCAGAACAATAAAAGCCATTTTAGAACTACGCAATCCATGAAACAGGAAACCTTAATTGGAAAGAAATACCGATTTATAGGCACGAAGTCCAGCAACAGGCTTTGAATGGGAAAAAAGAAGAAAACACTGCTTTCAATACAGTTCAGTTTGTGAACAATACGAATGCGTGTTAGACCCTGCGCTGAGGAAAGGTTCAAACAAAATCATTTTAGTTGGACCACAAGAAATATCACACGTCGTAAATGGAGATGAGACGGTATTATTTACGAGTGGGCTCTCAGACGGGATATGGTCGTGTATAAGCGTACAATGCGCTTTTGAAGAGGGCTCTAACGAAGTAACCTGGACGTCAATCAAACTGTTGTATCACTGCGGACAAAGCCGCTCCGAACGGATGACGTTATTTGATAGGAAATGTAAACTACGCTGTTCCGAGGAGCGGGGAGAGTAAAATGCATTACTCGCAATCAGTGAGTATTGAAAGTTACAAAAAGAATACTGGTCGATCAAAACCTATTGAAAAAAAATCTTAGTATTTTCCTTATGTTGTATTGACAGTTTTAACTTTTGCAGCTATCATCGTTTTCATTTGTTGCAAGTACCAACTGTATCTATGTTCCGAAATAAAGATTATTATTATTGATGTTGATACACATAAAAACGAAGAAGCTCAATAGGTATGCCCAGAAAACCACAGATATGTTCATTCTTAGTGAGAAAATGTTAATTTGAGACGAATATAACTCAAAGTCTGTGCAGTTCTTTGAAGAAACGTTCAAAGGTAAAGATCATTTAAGTGATCGTTAAATAACTGTTAAGACAAGTTTAAAATAGAACGAAAGTCTTTATTTCCGGTGCTGATAATAGTAAAAGCTTGTTTAGTAGCAGCTGATGGAAACGATTGTGTCCAAATATTTGAATTTCCAATTCTATAGAAGAAACGCTCATTAGCATAAAGTTTTCGAGATATGTGTATTTCTGTATTAATTTGTAATTACAATAGTGAAGGTATTTCCGGCGGTAGACGTATCTAATTCCATGGCGCCTATTTAATTACTCAAGCTTTTATCTTTTTGCATAATGAATGGCTTTGCCCAAAAAAGCGCGGGTTATGTTATAAATGGCAAAAAGCTATAACTTTGATAGAGCCGACGAATGAATAGACCAAAAGACATTAACAGAATTGATAGTATTTATGATTGTACTAATAAAATTTAATTAAATAAAATAAAATCTTATAAACTATGTGTTTTATTAACTTATTAGATATTTATGTCTGTAAATTATTGTTATTAGATCATGTCTATTCCTATACTGGGTGAATTGTATTGAAAATATCGTATTAATGATTTTTCATTGAGTTGTTAATGATTCTAGAACACGATTAGTATTCCAAATAAATGGGTTATCGTTATATTTAAAATATTTATTCCTCAATGTTCATGATTGCACCTACTACGGTTGTCTACGCATCACCCAAAGGTTGACTGGTTGAAAATGCCTATGGCATTAAGTCCGCCTCTGTACATTTATGTGCTTGAATTATTAAATTAAAAATAAGTAGGAGACCTTCTTATTATTACTGATGATCAATAATATCTGAGAAATATAGGTATGCGTTTTATTATAAACCTTTGTGAATAACACCTAAGATATTTTTACAAATGGCTCTTAATCATCACATTTTATTATCTAAGGAAAACCTTCGTCGTTTTAATACAACACCTAATGGCAATCACAATTAGGATGAGCCCGCCTCAAACGTCAGCCATTATTCATTGGAAAAAAAAAACATATATTTATCCCATTTGAAGCTGTATATTTGTGTAAAAACACGTATTCGTGGGGCGAATATGATTTATATGTTAACTATCTTATATTTGCTATAAGATATTTCTAAAATAAACCCTAAGGCTATAGTAATAAGGCAGTCAGCATTAATTTAATGTGTGTAGTCGAAGGTCGACGCAGGCGCCGGGGAGCCGCGTTTTTTCATGCAGAGATTTTATTTTATTATAACCGAGGTCGAATAGGAATACGGATTGGTTGATGAATACCACAGGTACGGGTGCAGACAGACGGCGATCATATTACGAAATGTATCAATCGTATGGTATCGCTCTTTCGTAAATAACATAACTATACCAACCAATGTGTTTGTAATATAACTATTGGGATCTGTTATAAGAACATGAAACTTTTACCAATTCATCTTATTTGAGGCAAAAATATTTCTTGAAACCGTATTATTCAGAAGACTATGGTTAGTATGGAAACTGAATAATTCGATACATGCAATTTCATTAACATTATGTAATCTGTCTACTGATTGTTACGTTACTACCCTTGTGTTTACGATAAACGAACACGAGCAATGCAATTAATCCGTAATTAACGTTATTCGATACCATAATTGATTAATAAACTGGAGTATTAAACTGCTTATAGATAATGCAGGGGTCACGATTACAAAGCAAAGTGTTAGTTTCAATTAGTGCATGGTGGGAACGTGTAGACTTTAATTAATGTTGGCTTCTTAGAACTTTGATAAATTAACGTTTTTTCGTCGGCTCTATGATAACACATCACGCTATGGAATAGTGTAAAGACTGAAGGTGTAAAGACTACAGATGGTTTTGTTCTGTTAATAGTTCGAAATCACGCTAACATAAACCATTTTAATTACTAAACCATTTTAATTACAAAACAATTTTAATTGGTGCAATTTTTCCTGCATTGCACAATAGCCTCAACGAAACAAGAATATCGAGAATAGAAACAGATAAAAATAAATGCAGACCCAAAAATAAGTTCTAAAATAGTCTACAGAAGCTAAAGATGCACCAAAGTTTATCTTCTTATAAATATTAATGCGTATAGTGAGAAGCGCTGGGAACTTGGCAGGTATACAGCAGTGCATTTAGATAATAACAGGGGTAAGTGGCGCAGGCGCAGCTTCGCCCACCGCGCTCCGTCCGCGTGCCGGTAGCAATTAGCGTTTAGACCCATACAATTATTGCTACAAATCGATGTAATTGAACATGGGAACAAAAAATACCACGACCATTTCTAGCGATTCAGCTTGAGACTCAGTTTTTATGAATGGATGTCGGATTCATGAATGTTGCGCACATTAATAAATCGATTTTCACAAGTGTGTGTATGGTGTTCAATTTCTTTTGGTGTGGTGATAATCAAACAAAACCACTCGACTAGCGAGCTATCGTAAGTTTTAACTAACAAAAATAGAACAGGTGATTTTGTAGCGATGCCACGAAATAATTTAATCAAGGGCGCACATAATCGATTATGAACGGTGCGACAACGAAAATTAAACGACACTTTTGGGTGGACAAAACATGATCGCTATAAATCGGCGTTCCCCGACACAAAACACGCCCAAAAAGAGTTAAGCGTTCGGGAGATCGTCGAATACAGATTACCGGGCGCAGGTGTTAAATAAAAATAATAAAATTCGACGCGGACCATGTTAAAAAGACGAGTGGAGGCGGCCGCGCGGCGCCGAACGAGGCGTAATTTCGTTCGCAACGCCCGGCCCAACAAAAAACGACGTGTACCATCGAGTTAACCACGAGCCCTGCACATCGCCAATATTCGCCATTCAGAGTCAATCCGCACGCTTCATCGGCGTCTATTTTAATGCCTTATAAGCGCGGCCGTAACTCCCACGTGCCTTTGACGGCGGGAGACCCTTCTAAGAGCATATACGATATAAAACAGCCTGTGAAAAAAAGCGAAAGAGAATCCTAAGTTCGAATAGGTGTTGATCGTAAAAAATACTCAACCAAAAGGATCTCAGTAGGTACCTACATTCAACTTCAGAATTCGGCTATTGATTACCGAGGAAAATGGAGGGGTAATCAACTCACATTAAACATTTACAGACTCGACTGACAAATTGACCACTTCCGAGAAGTAAATTCGACGTGAGAGGTAATGCGAAGTAAATAAAATGGTCGACGCAGTGCGCACACAAACTGCAATTAGGGGAAGCAATTCCTCATCGCACGTACGAACAAATTGCAGGCACCAGGGCTGGCCGCTCGACCGCAAAAACTCCAGATAGCACGCACAGAGCGATGCAAGTAAAGTGACGCTTGAGAGATACCCCTCCGGCGATATTGCATCACTAATCACACACCATCCACGTAATGCTGCGGGAATATAGAAATGCCATCAACTGCTCCATTTTGTAATGGCAAAAGAAATGTAAGTACATCCCAATGATTGAAGGAGTCATTATTAAGAAGGGGTTGAGAGACCATTCGTGCGACGCTATCCGCGCCATCCCACAACAAAAACTATTGAGTACGTAGAGCAATCAACATGACAAAAAAAATTGGAGCCGCACAAATTCTTAAGAAAACATTTTAAAGGCCTCAAGCCCGATTTGTAAACGGAAAGAGGTCATTAAGTAGAGCTTAACGTCTCGAAAGGAATCCATGGGGTTGTACGTTGTACCCGAAATAAATACCGTCTAATGTGTCAGTATTATTGGACGCTAAGCCCACGTTTAATTAAGGGCATGGACAGGATGAATAAATAACAGGATTATCGTACCATCGCACATGTGATCCGAACATCCTTCAACGCGACAAGATTTACGGTTTGTTTTCAGTTATGTAAGACCTTCGTAGGCGTACGGCAGCAGTACCTGCCAGTGGGGTACGCGGACAGCTAACTAATACCAAGGATGCCCTGGACTGAAACTATTACAAGTCTGTAACAAGAGTCTGCACAGAATCAATGCTCAATGGTATTGCAAGAGAAACATTACACGCATTAGTGGAAAGATACAAGTCACACACGATTACATAAGGCGATAAATTATTTTCTCGACTAGTTACCGCAAAACTTATTATATTATTATCTTATCCAATCGCATATATTATGTTAGCGCGTGAAGTGGTTGCTCGTGTAACTCGATATTTTGATACTAGTCAGATAATCTTTTAAACTAACGATAATAATGCTGCGGCAAGGAGATCGGTGATCACATTACGTTCGACTGTATTATCGCCGCATCTCGTTGATATTTAATTCTCCAACGCCAACGAGGAGTGCAACGCCTACATTATCAGTCCCTGATTTAAATTCATCGATAGCAGCTTGTAAATACTACTTTGAATGTACGCTACATATGTTATGAAAGGAAACAGATTTTACAACTGAACTCGGAACCAGCGGGCATTCATTACGTGTCACAAGTATTTCTACGTCGACAGATGATGATTTGTTATTACAACATGTTGAGGCCTTTTAATTATCAGTTGTTTTGTTTTACAGGTATATAGAGTTTAATATCTCGCGCTCAATACTTCAAAGAACATTCCAGCTCGCCCTGTCAAACAGTGCCTCGAAATAGTTCAAGTAGACTAAACCGTCGAATAAGGCGTCCGCCAACTTGAAAGTGTTACCAGTAAGGAAATACATCGGAATGCGATACATTGTTCTAATCCAAACAGCGCTTGTTGTTAAACAAATAGCTCATTTTAGAGGGGTAACGCCCTAGATTGTAAACTGTGTTATACTTACAACAATACGTTCTTAGTATTTTCCGTTCGGGTCAGCGACTTGTAAACAAACGTATGCGTGGATTTGTACAGAAATAATATGTACCAAACTCATGAGAAATTTGTGACGTGCGATGAGATTAATTTGAAAACCAGCTGCATTTTTGTCCTCCAACCATATTTTTTCGCTTCAACGACCGAGCAATGACACTGTAAAATCTTCTAACGTCTTCAAGTTTATCTAGAGATCAAAACCCGTCCGAAATAGACCATTATGTTAAGATTTAAGTAATATGTAATACTAAGTGAAAGATGTAACGATAAAGGTAGGCATTTTAAAACTATAAATGAATTTCCAAGTGGTAGATTTGAATTATTAGATAGGATAGAGTCACAATCCGGCCTGGCTCTTAGCCCCAACAATAGTATTGATTTCCTATTGATACACAGATCAAGCAATCGAGGCATCGATCCGTGCTCTTACATCAATTCATTTTGCTTAATGTGTTTGAGCTCCGAAAAAAGCGGTGACTGAGCATAAGATACGGTATAACAAAGAAGCAATGTAATAGAGGCAACATAGTAGAGTTTATATATATAAAAACTTCTTTCACAGAACTCAATCGATAGTGTGCAAATTCAATTAACATAACATACCACGATAATCAATTATATAAAAATGTGATTTCAATGATAAAGGCACATAAAAGGCAATTGTAATGATTACCGGTGAATGAATGATGCAAGGCCGTTTTCAATCGTTGATAAAGATTACCAAAGTACTGATATTCTTAATCAGTTTTTGGAAAACTCACGTATACAAACATCAATCAAACAAGGACATTCTATTTACTTAACTCTTATCTTCATTCGAATGTCTGTAATCTATATAAATGTATTGTAATTTTTTTGCAGCCAAAATGATTTGCTTTGGTCTCGCCCAAGTGCCTTCTCTACTAATTGGTCTCCGCCTTTTGCATCCTTGCATCCAGTCTACTCCGGTTGGATAGACCAATGGGTTTCCCTTTTAACTCCCTATTTTCTCATGTGCCAAAAGCACTACTCTGACGTCAACCGCTCTTTTCGGAGCTTACGCTTTTTCCTGGTGTAAAAATACGAGTAAATCGCTGTTATGATGACCACTTCGAAGGGAATCGGTTTAATACGTGATCGCATCAAGGCGAGTTTCCGATTCGTCACGCCGCATCAGGACATTAAGATGAACGATATTACATTTCTGTAGGCTACAAATGTTTTATGTTTTGCTCGTGAATCCAACTGGCAATAATCTATTCAATTTCAGTTTTTGTTCCAGTTCATGTTCACCTCTTAATTTTTATTTAATCGTATTGTATTTTTTTGCGGGTCAGATCAATCTACCGGTCAAAAGTTATGGTTAATGGTCCATATTGTATTTGAATAATTGATCGTCAGATAAGTTGATGTACCTTGGATGCTAGTATCGAAATAGCATAAAGGGTCCGTACCTACGTGGCTAAGTGAAAAACTCAATGATTGTGAGTACATTAAGTGTTGTTGATCTATTTATGATCTAATACTAAAATATTCTTGAGACGATGTGTCAATTAATAACAATATGTAAGTACATAGTTTATAAAACGCTCAGACAGACTTCAGAAAACGTTTTAAAAGATAATATGTTACATGCAAGACACAATTACTAACGTACAATGTATATGTAACGTACAGTGTATGTGAATTTTAGTATATCATTAGACTTGACGCCTACTGATAGAGTTAGGGGGACGTTTGAATACTCTGAATAATATTTTACAATCGTCATTTCACGTCTTGAATGCAACAATAGACGTATCATGACGCGAGTGGGCGGGATATACCGTCATTGTCATTTGCGAAGGACGTAAAAAAAGTTCTTATTTATTATTATAATGTATGATATAAAGTAGAAAAGAAAAACTGAGCGATAAGTCAGTATCCTTACTTAGTAATTCTACAAGTGGGCTGCCATAAGCAATTTATAAGTAATCATAAGAAGCATCGTAATGAGGTAAATAGTTGTAGTAAGTGCTACCCTGAGCCAAGGATAACTACCTAGTTTCACAGATTTAATATAAAATACGGCGCAATTTTCAATACTAAACTTGATATTGACTTAAAACATGGATTTTAATGCGTAATTCCACGAGTAGATAACATCCTAGGAGAGATTTATATGCGCTTCTTTAATCGTATTTTCAAAATAATTGACAGGAAAGTAATACACGCTGGGCGTGCTTGCGCTATGAGAATATTGAAATTATGTATAGTTTCGGGAATCTTTTAAAAGCTCATATTTTACTTCGCATTTTGTAAAAAAAAAGCGTTAATCGTATTTACATTTAACCGGATTTCAGTCATTTTTTATCTATTGCAGGCAATATCCAAAACATTTATTACTGTCACAGCAGGCTGTGCCACCTTTAGAATGTTAGAAAAGGAGAAAAGCAATAACATTGAATTGGATTAAGGTTAAGGAACAAGAAACGGATATTAATTGTACCAGATGAGATTTATGGAGGCTTTTCCATTTATCGTCATCAACAGGTTAACGCTTAGGATCCGTCGGGATTATTTTCTGAGAATATTTTCCTTGAGGTTAAAGCTGAAACTGTGTTCAAAAACAAGTTATTTCTCCTGCTTTTTACTACTCTGGTAAAGGAGAAAAACAGTCCCAAGTTCAAAGAGCTTAAAGCAACAATAGTCCCGTCAGTTTGACGGGCGCACCGCTAGCGCCATTGTCATGAGGTGTCGGGCACCGAATCTCGACTGGGGAAAAACGTAAAAGAAATAACCTGCATCTCCAGTTAGGGTTGCCAACATAAAAGATGAAATTTTTGTAACCAGTCGAACAAGTTACATAAATTCAGATCTCAAAGATCCTGATGAATTTCTATATGACTGTGTACATGTGTTAAGAATGTTTAATATTAATAAGATAAACATCCGTTGTGCGCATGCATGGTAACATTTTTCTTGTAACACGTCTAGCCTTATCTCGGCTGCTTAAAATCAAAACATAGTAACTCGTTCCCACAAAAATATTCAGGAGAGCCAAAAAACTGGTCGGCTACTTTGATTCGTTCGCCCGAAGAAACCAGAAGAGATAGCGATTTGGATGTTTGGCGAAAAGTTGTGCTATATTGTTGACATTTTAGTTTGTTATACTCGTAATCATTTTTAGAGTATTTACACTTGAATCGCTCATACTTTATTTTTATTTGTGAATTTACCCAAATATAAATGTAAAAACAATATAAAAACTTGGTAAGTCTGCTTACTAGGTTATCAATTTGATTTTCTATGGTAAACGTGAAGACTAAACAAATTCATTATACATTAAGTGTTTATAAGATTAAAAAAATATTCTAAAGTACCTATGAGCTTATTCAAAATCTGGATTTTGAATAAAAATCCTGTTGACTTATAAAAAGATATTTACTAACGTACTTCAAAGGACTCTTAAATTAAAACATGACACACGCTCTCAACAGTCAACAAAAACTAAAAAATATAAATAAACTTAAGCTAAGGTGACACTGGACTTACTAAACGAAATTTCATCTATTTTACAATCGGCGTCAAATTCAAAACATAGCAAGTTGGTATTTCAAATTCATAACTTAGTAAGTCGCTTGAGCTGCTAGGGTTTTAAATTTGGATTTTGACATACTAAGTTTAAAATTTGTACTTCAAGTAAATTTTCGTAATCATGCCAAATTGCTTAGACATACTAAATTATTTTTTTAAAATTACGTATGAAACTGGGTGTTTTAAGGTACACATCATTTTGAAACTGTCTAGTAAGTCGAAAAATGCCAAAAACCGTTTTTTTTTCAAATCACCTGTTACTAGGTTTTGAATTTGGGCAGCCGATCTCTCCGGGTCCCCAAAAAACATACTTATTTTAATTAGATATGGCGTCACACATACCAAAATGAATTAGAATGAGAACACAAAATATTACAAGAAAAGTCAACGTTAGTAATTATTCATTGGCTTAAATTGAACTTTGACACCATTATAATAAATGTCTGAGTCACAGAGCAAAATAACTTTTCATCCACAAAAACGTGACAATTAGTTGTAATATTTTGAGGAAAACCACAGATCTAAAATAGGCAACAGGCATGCCATGAGCGTTCTATGATTCACAATGTTATTTAACATTAAATGATCATAACTTTGAATGTTCATGTTTTTGAAGCAGCCCTACGTGAAGCTGTGGCTATTGTTATTACAAAATGACCCATCTCAATGTCGGACGGTTCTTCGAACCAAGTTCTTCGCGGTTGAAATTATGTATAACGTAAGCGCCTTTGAGCATTTTATAAAGGCTTATTTCTGACACCTCGGATGAAACATGGCGCATAACGAATGCGTGCGCGCATCGACGGGATGAGCCTATAAATGTGAACCTCACAGAATGGGATACCAAATTGGTTACAACGATTTATACACGGGCATTAACTTAAATGGTTTACGTACGTTTCTAATTTATATGTACCTACCTATCTGATTTTTTTTTTTGAGAATTATTTTCGAAGTGTGAGAAATGATTTTTTATTTAAATTAAGCATGTCATGTTCCCTTATAATAATAATAATAATCACACCGGTTCTCTCACTGCAGGCCAAAGGCCTCCCTTTCCTGTTTCCACTCAACTCAATCCAGAGCCAATACATGGACCAATCTCGCCGATGTTTTCATTGGATATTATCTACTAATACAATGAGATTTTTTGCGCCCTCAGTATTATTTCGATTGCTGTGATTGAGTTTTAATACTGCTGCTCTTTTCAAGAGTGAGCAGTGGTGGCCAAGTGGTAGCGGCCGCGACTTACGAGTTGTAGGTTGGCGCGTAGACAGACGCTTTACTTTGAGTAAATTATTTCATCAGCACTGCTCTCAAGCCGGTGATAGAAAACATCGTGAGGAAACCGGTATGTCCTAGAATAAAAAAATCGAAGACACGTGATATCCACCAACGCGTGGTGGATTACGGGCATTAAGGCCCACCCTCTCACCGAGAAGAGGCCTGTGTCCCAGGAGTGGGCACATTATTTTTTTTCGTCTCCTTTACTCTTGTACACGCTGTCTACATCTCTACAGCGTGTAACGGAAGGGGGATATCAACCCTGAAGGAGGTGAATGTGCTCATGAAACTCAACAACTTTCCCCAAAGAACATAGGTCGAAATATGAAAAAAAAATTTGGCCCTCCCTTACAAAACTGACTACCAGCTGATTGATTTACTATGGGAGGGCCAAATTTTTTTTTCATATTTCGACCTATGTTCTTTGGGGAAAGTTGTTGAGTTTCATGAGCACATTCACCTCCTTCAGGGTTGATACCCCCCTTCCGTTACACGCTGTATACAACGTGTAACGTTAAATGCACAAAATCTCAGACACCCCTACTGATTTTTAATTCAATTGACCTATTTCAGAAAGAAAATAAGTCATTAAAAAAATTGGAAAGGTTTTATGTGCTGTTTTAGTTTTACTGGCCATTCTGTTCGTTTCTTGCGTCTGCGACAACGCTTTATCGAGGGAGGAGTCGTCACCGGGCCGCTGCGCCGCGCTGACATTGGCTTGCTTGACAACGAATAAATAGACAACGCAACGTCTTTAATGAAGATTTTTTAAAAAATGTGACCTATATTAAAAAGTGGTTCAATTAATTCTGCTCGTTATTCTGATCAAACTATTTTCAGGTTTTGCGCATTTAACGTTACACGTTGTATTGTCCTATCGCAGGTATGCTGGAAGAAATTTCGCATCACCTTTGTACCTATTTTCCTGTTGTTTTTTCTTATCTGTTTAGTGTGGACATAAATGGTAAAATAAATAAATATCTAATAAAAAACATTATAGGCTGATTATGATATGCTCTTCAAAGATAATAATCGTGCTTAAAAGTTCTATCCGAATATTTACTGTCTCATGCAGTTCGATCCTTCCCTCGTTAATTTAAATTATCTCAGCGTGTTTATTGCGAGAAATTACTCCATTTAAAGATCATTATGGAAATTCAGTAACCAATAGTTACATTTACGGCTATTATATCGAAGCATGTCCCTAAAATTAAGTAAGCTTAGCACAGAAATACAGTTTTTAAATACATATCAATACAATTAACGTTACGTATATCTAGTTTGGTCGAAAATTTCCATAATCTGAGTCATTAAGTTAATGGAATAATCATTGTAAAAGGCTAAGAGGTGCCCCAATCAGAGCAAAGGCTAAGCCGTTTTATGGAGGTTGGCGCCTCGAAGTAAATTGGTAAGCAATTCATTAAATCGTTTCGATGTCTATAAATCCGATATTCCGTTATTGTTTAAAAAAAATACCTAGGACTCACTAATTGCTATCTGCAAAGGTTTCTAACAGATCTGTGTCTTAGAATTACAGCATTATTCGCTCTGTAAGTTTACATACAGAGCGGAGAGCAGAAACATGCAGGTGCAAACTCGGACTCCCAGCTTACCCATCATGTAATCGGCATGCATATGATTTGTGGTTATACAAGGTTTTGAGATTTTTTAACCTTTTGAACGCCAGAGTATAAACGTATCGCCGTACCCCTGACGCCAGGCCACTTTTTCTGTCAAATGACCTTAATAAAAAATAGGGATTCCAAAACTTATATCGATATACAACTGAGTTTTTATTTTCGTCTTTAATTTTCTAATAAACCGTACTCACGACACTGACATTTTATTTAACCTGCCACTATATTCCAATATAGTAATCTTTACATTTTTATCTCCTGATACCAACTTATACACAAATAATACTGGACTAAAATTTCATATTCATCTTCTTAAGTTTTTATTGATTTTACAATCATACGTCACACTAGCTGTCACATATAGCAGCAGACTACGGCGTGTGAGACACTCCTTTTATACGCGTTTAACATCTACTTTTAAAACAACAAATTTCTCGATATTGGTGGTTTATTTATATTAGTTTCATGCAATACAATGTAGACGGAAGCTTAAACTTTTAAATTATATAAATAAAAACACACAAAAGTAATTAATAAATTGTTTATTTCATAATATGGTGCGACGTGTATTTTGTCATATATTTGTGACGTTGGCGTTAAGGGGAAGATTTCGTTTGTCACATATATGTGACAATGGCGTTCAAAAGGTTAAAACAACGTAAAATTTTACTGGTTCAAATTCTCGTGAAATACATATCTTCTTACTTCTTGTCAAAAGTGATTTTGTCGACCGTTTTATCTTCATTCATGCTTTGGTCACTGCCCTGTTGGTCTCGTGGTCGCAAGCGCGACTGCTGAGCCTTTTTAGGTACTAGGTTCGATTCCCAGGTCGGGCAATGTGTTATTGGGTTTTTCCATTAGGAATTTCTTAGTAGCAGCCCGGAGTTTGGGAGTTGGCGGTGTGGTACCCGCGTGGCTCGTAACCAAGTGCCAAACATGTTAAGCCGTTGGTCCTGCGCCTGATCTCTCTTCAGTCGTGTCGGATTGCCGTCCCATTGGACTATGAGAGTAAGCGAAGGGAGAGTGCACCTCTGTCTGCACACACACTTGTGCACTTTAATATCTCTCGCGCCTCTCCATTGAGATTGACCGCCGTCGCCAAAATACGGTCTGGAGGACTATATGGCGTCATTCTAGTCGAGCAAGTGATATGTACCTTGGTTTTATGATATAGGTACTTTGTGGCATTCCTCTTACATAAAAATGATGCACGGCACGCTTTGCGACATTCATTATTATGATTTCTTACATCCTGCGGAGCATTTGTCCGATTAAGTAATTTAATAAGCTTTTCTTTTAAAACATTTTCAGTGGCTTCTTATGGTTTAATTAACGCTGAACAGCAGTAACTATGAGGGCATGGTCTGTCTAGGATGCTCTGAAGCAGATGTAGACTAGGTCCAAGAATAGAGCCTTTGAGCAAACCATCATTGCATAATGTTAAGTTGTACATATTTGATGAGGCAAACCGCTTATTTCGATCAGTAGGTAAGTAGGTACCTACTGGTCGAAATAAGCGGTAGCGGGAACATCAAAAATTTACGAAAGCATTACGAAGTCGTAATGCTTTCGTCAATTTTCGATGTAGGTATGAGGTAGTGATATTTTATGTACTAATTTCTCCTCGACTAGTAGCGGCGTATTTATTGTCATCAGTCACAAATCAAGAAATTTATAAACAGGGCTTCTAGTAGTCAAGCGTTTCATTAAGTGCTAGAGATTTATGTTCTCGACAAGGCGTTTTAAGGTTCTTTATTTATTTATTAAACATTTTGTAGGCTTAACAGGTGATTGAATGATAGTCACATAAATTAATCTAAACAGAGGCGTCGTGAAAATGGGCCTTCAAAGACGGCCTAGCAGCCTCTAGGTAGAGGAGTAATACAAATCTAATAATGAGACTCATGTCGTACGTGGGTGCGTAAAAGCTTTTCCAAACAAAATTGCGTATCTACTAGTTTTATTAATTGAATATGATTGTATTTGGACTGGTAGTGGCATCTGTTGAGAACTATTTGAACTCTTTAAAAGGTAACATTTCACGCAGAAAAAACATTTAGGTTTCAAAAGAAAAGAAATTTATACTGCTACAATCAGGCATGTTGAGGAATTTGGTTTAATTACAAGTTTAACGTCAGAAAAATAAAGTCTCACTGAACTGAGAAACCACCTACTGAGTTTGCACGAGCCACTTAGGTACAAATTGAGAAACATTATATTATTTCGAACAATACCAGATCAACCGGATCTTTCCCACACATTGCACAGAATTAAACATATTTAAATCGCAATTTTACTAACAAAACAACATTTCTCTGAGAAGTCAATCCAGTTCATCCATCATAAACATCTGACTTTTAAGCACCGCTAGGAGACACATTCTTCATGTAGAAAAGAAAAACCATGTTTTGTAAAGTCTAAAATCATTAAAATGATCGATTAACTTACCCATTTTCTGAAGAATTCACTCAAAATTCACTTCCAATAACTATATGCACTAAAAACATCACCACAAACATTACACATTGGTAGCCATTTTGTTTTTTGTGACAAATATTACCATGAAGAAAAAATGATTTTCGGATACGCGCTCCCGTAATAGATAACTCATTTTTTGGGAAAACTTCTAGTTATCTATAATATCTTTTATGCAACCGTTTTAAATTGTTTTAAATTATTTTTATTTTAAAATCAACTAAGGGCTGATTTTTCCATCGCCAGATAACTTTTATTCCAATTCCAATTTTATAGAAAAGTCTAATAACTTTTATTCGAGAAAAGAAATTGACTTTTGACACGGACTAGAAAAAAAAGAAGGACTCCGCGCCACGCGTATCGAAAGTGAAGCACCCTACCGGTCTATGTGTGCGTGATTTGAGGGATACCAGATGAATGAAAATTTCCCCATGTTTTAAATATTTGGACAGTGTATTCATTTATTACAATAAAGCGATATAAGAAGTCCACTTAACTGAAATTACAAAAATATACTAGTGAAAACTCAAAATTAAGTGTTTATTTTGTATGGAACACTAGAATAACGCTGCTGTAGAATACGTAATTCAATTGATTGTCTTGAATTACCGATTAGGAAGATAGGGGGATGTGTATTAAAGCTTACTTACCTAAAACACACAAGGTGTATTTTACCTATAATAAGAAAACTATTTAACGTTCTGTAGAAAATAAAACTGAAATATTTATTCAAATGATTTAATCAGAATCTTCACAACACATACATACACTCACTAACCCGCACTGCATTCTTTATCGATCCAAGAAACATTACAAAAGCACGCTAATCCGTTCCAATCTAAGAACCCTCGCCAATTGATGATTTGTATCAAAATGTATACAGCATATCACGCTTGTTTTCGACGGAACGCAATGGTCTTCACATCTGTAGTTTCTTATTATTATAATTCAATCATTGTTCCATGAATGATTTGCTGTAGGAAATCTATAAAAAGAATCATAGTCAATACTTGCAAAAAAATGACAAAGAACACAAAAAAAAAAATTACCCAATCTCTCGGGACACTTAACCATTTATTTTCTGACAACACTTATGTCAAATGTCTTAATGTCTTAATGTCAAAAATACAATAAATCAACAAGTAAAATTGTGCCTTAACTGTGATATGTTATTCCTTGACAGTTTTTCTGGGATGTAGAATTATTTTTACACGTTTTCAAAACACAAGATGGCATTATTTTATTTTATTACTTCACGTAAATAGTACCTACAAAGACGCCGTCTTGTCGCGTAATGGCGGCCGGCCGGCTTTCTATGATGTAAATGTGTGCGTGAAGCACGTTTGTACAAACGGTCCGGCACCCTTACTGTGCTTCACTTTCGATATGCGTGGCGCGGAGTCCTTCTTTTTTTCTAGTCCGTGACTTTTGACAGCTTTTGTATGAAATAACTGTCAAAATTTCAAAATGATTCCTCGAAAAGTTATTAGATGATTGATTAATCAGCCTTCGATTTTAATTATAACATTGGTTTACAACTCTGCAATAGTTTATTTCAAAAATAAAATGCTACAATAACAGGCTTAGATTTTTTTCAGGAGCTCTAATTAATGATGGAGATTTTAAAACCATTCTACACTTGAATTTAAAATATTTGTAAATTTATAAAATAATTTCAAAATGCAACTTGGAAACTGGCTAAATACGTTATCTATGCAAACTGTAAATGTTGCCATAAACACGATTGTTTTTCTTTTCCTGTCAACAGCTGTCAAATAGGTTGGGATTTGTGTGTTACGAAAATAATTTAATAAAATCTATCTCAATCTCATGATAATTCAAAGATATTTGAAATAAGCATAGTGATTTAAATAGTGGGAGGCGTGTTACTTATAATTTCTTTCATATTTCAGCTCCAAAATGGTACAGCGGCTTACGTTTAGACGACGTTTGTCGTACAATACTAAATCAAACCAAAGGAGAATGTGAGTATTTCATCAAATATATTACTTATGAATTGAAATTACTATCCAAACTAGATAATTACATGACCTAACTCCTATTAGTAAAGTATTTAACAATAACTTATACTAATATCTTATTTACAAGTTAACCTCAAAATTGTACCGAAGTGTTGTCTGACATCACTTATTTCACAGACCATCTTGTGTTTTCTCATTATAATTTAATAATGACTTCTTACTGCACCATGCGTTTGATTTCATGTACCCGCTGTGATAATAATTACTGCCTCTCTTAAACACCCAAAACATTGTTTTTCTGGCTGACACTATTAGTCCTGTATTAGATCAAAATGATTGTTATTATTACTATTGTTATTTGAACGAAACACCAGTTATTCGTGCTATAGTCTACTCCTCTTGGTTATAGACTTCATGTTATCTTGGAACAATCCTAGTCAACACATTGTCAAGTACAAAATTTGCTATTTGCATATTGATATTAATTTATTATTTCAAGTAACTAACAGCTTTTATAATACCTATAGCTTTGTGGTTTAGCCTTACTTCCTACCTTTTCATGCCTTAACGGCTGGTCAGACTACAATGAAATTTGGCACACAGGTAGACAGTTAGAGCATAGGTTACCTTTTTTTATTCTGGAAGTAAATACCTGTGGTATAATTTTCGAACTCCACACAATAAACCTACACTGCTAGCTTTATTTTCACATACCAATTCTACATATTATGTGTATGTTATAGCAAGAACACTGAAGTCAAACAATTTCTAAAGCCAAATCTTCATAAAATTCCAGAGTAAGGACTCCAGGTGGCCGTTTGGTCTACCAGTATGTGAAGAAGCCCAAGAAGATCCCGAGGTGTGGCCAGTGCAAGAGCAAGCTGCGTGGTATCCAGCCGGCCAGGCCCGCTGAGCGTTCCCGCCTTTGCTACCGCAAGAAGACTGTCAAGCGTGTCTATGGAGGTAGAAAAATTGTTAATATATTTCATCATCTAACTATTGCCCTTATCTCAATTTATTTGGGCTGCTTTTTCCTCCGTTCCATATATTCATATTATATTCCACATGGTCCATGCATAGTTTCTGTGGTCACCTATTTGCAATAAACAAACTGCAACTTTCATGTTTTTAGGTGTGCTTTGCCACAAGTGCGTCAAACAGCGCATCGTTCGAGCTTTCCTCATTGAAGAACAGAAGATCGTCAAGGTCCTCAAAGCACAACAGGCCGGCGTAAAGTCCGGAGGCGGCGCCGGCGGCGGTGGCGGCAGCAGCAAGAAAGCGGCAAAGTAAATGTTAAGCTAAAAATATAAAGGGAAAAATCTATTCTGTGGTTTCATTTAGTGTCCTTTAACGTGTCACTGACTCTGGCAGGGCCACCATCAGGGATTTTAATTTTGAAAACGCAAAAAATTAGTCGCTAATTAGTCGAAATTAGTCGCTAAATATCAGAATTAGTCGGTCACTGGTTCAAAAGATATAAGGGTTTATAGGTGGCCCTGCTGGAGAGAGTCTCCCCAGCAGGGCCACATTTATATCTCAAAAACTAGGACACCTAGCGAAGATTTGTTTTCTCCCATATTTAGTCGCCAATTAGTCGGAATTAGTCGCCAAATATCAGAATTAGTCGGTCACTGGTTCAAAAGATATAAGGGTTTATAGGTGGTCCTGCTGGAGAGAGTCTCCCCAGCAGGGCCACATTTATATCTCAAAAACTAGGACACCTAGCTAAGATCTGTTTTCTCCCATATTTAGTCTCCAATTCGTCGGAATCAGTCGCCAAGTTACAGATTTACGGCGCGTACACATAGAACATCCGTTTTACAGGATCCTTTTTAACTGATCCGTCGCTACTGGAGGTAATATTCACACAGCATTTACAGGACCGATTTTAACAGATCCGACGCTACTGGAGGTAATATTCACACAGCATTTACAGGACCGATTTTAACAGATCCGACGCTACTGGAGGTAATATTCACACAGCATTTACAGGACCGATTTTAACAGATCCGACGCTACTGGACTTTCGTTCTTCAGTGTATCGCCTACTTTCTACGAGAATGGACGTTGTCGTGTTGTATTGGTACTATCGTCGTCTGCGGCGGAGGAAGCCCCGGCGTTATTGGATACATCCACTATTAAGGCAAAGATTTTGTCGTGGTGCTGTTGTGCGTCAGCTGAAAGAGGACGAATCCAAATTTTTTACTTATTTCCGAATGACGACGTCTACTTTTGATGACCTTCTTAAACGATTAGAAAAGGATTTAAAAAAGAAAGACAAACTGGAGGAAAAGCTTGTGCCCTGAAGTAAAACTAGCGATATTTTTAAGGTAAGAACTTTAATTTTTGTTATTATCAATTAAAATTTAAAATGACAAAAAGGTTTACAAAAATGAAGATTTATTTCAAAACATAGACAGATCTGGCAAGTCTGACTCCTGGCTGAATGTAGATTCTACTGATGGCGAACCTTCTACTGATGGTGTAGAGTCAAGATGATGTGGCCTACTAAAATAACCTTGGGTGTGGTAGTGAGGAGTGCTAGAACTTTGTGAATATGGAGGCCACTCGTAGTTTGACTGACCATATCTTCTACTTTTAATATTTTGTAAAAGGTTTATCACTCCAGACTGAAATTCTAAAATTTGATCGCCATTAAGTGAAGCCAGTTGCGGCAAAATACCTTTGAAGAACGATAAATTGGGATCTTCAAACTCATTTTTAGTTTTTTTTAACTGATCATTCATGTATTCAATCATTTTGGCGTCTACTTCATTCACATTTCTTTTGATTGCCTTGCGTTGCGGCGGGGCTAAATTTTGTCTTTCCTTTTGTCTGTCACTACCACTTTGTTCCGTAATCTGATCAGGTTCATCTTCGTTGTCTTTATTACTTTCTACTGTTTCCGTGATGTTGTCATTAGCAGGGACGTTCTCGTGTGTATCACCTGGGGTGACAACTTTTTTCAAAAATAACATTTGATTGTGATATTTGTAAGGCTTGGTATTTGAGGCAGCAGCTCCAGATTTCTTCAATTTCTTTTTCTCACTCAATGTTCGTATCCAGGCATCTCTAGTCGAATTCCATTTTTTTATAACATATTTTCCTGAAGCAAGTAAATAATAATATAAGATGGTTGTCAATAGCTTAGTAAGTGAAAGGCGAATAAGAAGGTAGAATAGACTTGTCAGTAATTAATTACCATATTGGTCAGTGGATAAGTCAAATTGACAGTGCAAGAACTAATCGGTCAGTAAATAATGGGAAGCAAAAAAGTATTACTAATGTTTAAATCAATTTATTTTAATTAGGTAATTTTATAATTTAGTTCAGTTCAGTTTAATTTTATTTTATTTATGTACTATATATATAAGTATGAGTTTTGATTTACGACTTTGCTAAAAACTCTCATAAAAATTTCGACTTTCCATACAAAATTTGTTGGTCACTATAATATTTTATAGTTTTATAATAAAACAAGACTTATTCATCAAGCCATCTTTAATAGTCTGACCATAGAGAAGTACCTCTACGAAACATAGACATATACATAATCAGTAATAGACAAAATTAACTAAAACTAAACCCTTACAGTCACTAACGTTACTTTGTATGGGAAGTCAATATATGTGTAATAATATAGTAATTGATTAATTTATTTTTTTTAGGTATGCAGCGTCTGGGTGTACATTTCAAGAACTTTATTACGTCCTTCGTGTCGGTGTGTCAACTATAAGCAACATTATTAAGGAAGTTACACGATGCATATGGAACAACTTGAATGACGAGTTTATGCGACTTCCTACAACAGTGAGTGAATGGGAGCATATATCAAATGGATTCGACACAAAAGCAAATTTTCCCCACTGTTTAGGAGCAGTGGACGGTAAACACATCAGACTTCGAAAACCAGCAAAAAGTGGCTCAATGTACCTAAATTACAAAGACTTTTTTTCCATCATATTATTAGCGATCGTAGACTCTGACTATCGTTTTCTATATGTTAGTATTGGGTCGTATGGAAAAGAATGCGATTCATCAATATTCAAGGAGTCGACATTTTGGAAAATGATGCTAGATGGCAGTTTACAAATACCAGAACCTTGCCCATTAATAACAGGCTCAGAAACGAGAGTTCCCTACGTCATAATCGGCGATGAAGGTTTCGGTTTACACGAAAATTTAATGAGGCCATTTAGCGGGACGCATTTAGACGTAAATAAGCGAATATATAACTATCGTTTGACCAGAGCTAGACGATACGTTGAATGTGCATTTGGTATTCTTGCTAATAAGTGGAGAGTATTCCACCGGCCTCTAGACGTCAACAAAACAACAGCTATATGGATAGTTAAGGCATGTACCGTTCTACACAACTTTGTAAGGGAAAAAGAGGGCTTAAAAGATGGCAACACATCCGAATCTGAAGCATTTCATTTCAATAGCCTACCTGATGATGAAACGCTACGAGGTGGTCGAACTGCAAATTCAGTTCGAACGGAATTCGAAAACTATTTCGTGTCCGAATCTGGGTCAGTTTCTTGGCAGAATGAAGCTATTTAAAATAAAAAACAATGTCTCCATTACAATATAAAATAAATACTTACCAAATTCTTGTCTTTCTTTTTGTTCCATAGCTTCAAAATCCTCCTTTAGAATACCGCATATTTCGCGCCAAGCTGCGGTTTTTGCAATTTTATCTTTATAAATCTCCAGTGTTTTGTCCCAAAGAACTGGTCTACTTTCAACACAATTTATCAAAACTTCTTGCTCAACATATTTTTCAAACGCCTTGCTTGCCATGATTATGATAGCACTGGACACGTGCACTACTCTAGGAATGAAACCGGCAAATGGCGGCTGTGTGTAGCACATCGCACCCCGCGCACCCCCGTGCAAAGCCTCGTGCGGTTTCAATCCGATAAAACGGATTAGTATAGTATTACTGGATCCGGAATACTGTGTGAACTGGCTCATACAACTACATACGCTAATACATATACGTTTAAACGGACCTGTAAAACGGATTGCTGCTTATTTTGTCGGATCAGTATTTTTTACTGGATCCGGAATACTGTATTCTGTATGAACTCGCTCATACAACTACATACGCTAATAACATATACGTTTAAACGGACCTGTGAAACGGATGTTCTATGTGTACGCGCCCTTAGTCGGTGTGTAATTAAAAAGATATTAAAGAATTCAATTTCCCCATACAGTGGTACAAGCGAGTACAAAATACTTTATGTATTTTCTAGATAGTATCTATGACGTCTTATGGAGGAATGTTTGTTTCGAATTAAATAAATATAAACTTAGTCTATAATTTCAACCCACCATAGGAAAGCTGTATTCATTACTTATAAACAAATCTACAATAATGTACGATTTAATGTGTATGTGTGTGTGTAATGTGTGTATGTGTATGTGTAATTATTTATCCAACACAATGTGCACTTACCACTTAGTCGCTGGCAGATAGATCGTTGCGCTCCGTTTCATTTACGGTAAGTAAGAAAGATATAGATGCGCGTGTACAGACGAGCTGCTTAGAACGAGTTGCCCGTTACGTAAAGGGTCAGCGCAGACAGAGAGGAATTAAAAATTTACCTAAATATTACAGCAATAATAGTAGGTACGATGACTGTAACTTCATATAATTATGCGTATATAAAACAACGTAATTGGACTTTATTGATTTTCAAACATAAAAACTCACAAACTGTATCTGTTCATAATATTGAATAAATAGGTATTTGTAACATTTTCTGAAAGTAGGTACAATAATTTTAAGGTAATAAATCATTTTATATTTCGACAACAGAAGTTTTATTATTCTAACCTAAATTAAGATAAAATAAAAACTCAACCCGTCCATACCCACAACACAATACTCACAATCACCTCAAAATACACACAAACACAACACACATCAAACGAACTTTTTGAAAATTCATTTTTATAACATGAAATTTGATTACAACTGACAATACGTTTTCAACGTTTTCGTATTTTAAACATTTTACTAAAGGTACGATATTTTTTTTATTATTCTAACGTTAATTTGAGGTTAACATTGTAAACTGGTAAAACAGTTGCATGCGACTGTACATCTTGACACCAAATAGACCAAGAGCAAGGTTTAATGTTTTCAAAGAAGTTTAAACCACTCTAAACTAGTAATTTAAAACATAAAAACATGAATTTAATTGAGAATTTATCTCTCTCGGACATTTCTAAAGACTTTAGACCGATAAAACTAAAAGTATATTACACATAATAATAGAATTATTTTTTCTTGGTAATTTTTCGTGAACTCTTCGATCTAGCTCTGGGACTATACCTTACTAATTGAACTCATTATATCTCCTAAACTAAGACCCGACTAAATCTGTAACTTGGCGACTGATTCCGATTAATTGGCGACTAAATATGGGAGAAAACAGATCTTCGCTAGGTGTCCTAGTTTTTGAGATATAAATGTGGCCCTGCTGGGGAGACTTTCTCCAGCAGGGCCACCTATAAACCCTTATATCTTTTGAACCAGTGACCGACTAATTCTGATATTTGGCGACTAATTGGCGACTAAATATGGGAGAAAACAGATCTTCGCTAGGTGCCCTAGTTTTTGAGATATAAATTTGGCCCTGCTGGGGAGAGTCTCTCCAGCAGGGCCACCTATAAACCCTTATATCTTTTGAACCAGTGACCGACTAATTCTGATATTTGGCGACTAATTTCGACCAATTAGCGACTAATTTTTTGCGTTTTCAAAATTAAAATCCCTGATGGTGGCCCTGCCAGAGTCAGTGACACTCCTTTAACATTGATTAATTAATAAAAAATTTTAAAACCTTATACCTAGTTAGTTTTAGACTTTTTGAAGTCTATGATTTTTGGACAGGATGAAAAAGACGTTGCGCCAACCCCAAAAAAAATGGTGTTTCCCAAATTCACTGTACTATAAATCATCATCGATCACGCTTGCATTATGATGCTGATGAGAGTACGCAGAGTTAATAATTATATCAAAGCAAATAGTAGATTTACAGTATAAAACATTTATGTAGGATAATTTGAAATCCAAGATGTGTTCCCTCCATCTTGACTGGCACCTCATGGAGGGCTCGGTGGGCACAAATTCAAAAAACTACTTTGAATATAAGAGCCATATTCAATAGGGTTGACTCAATTTATTGATTTCTTCGCAAGCTTCAATGTTTTCAGGTTTCACACTTGATGACGGGATTTTTTAACCTTTTGAACGCCAATCACTTGTGTACAACGAACTTGTATACAAGTGATTGGCATTCAAAAGGTTAAAAATATTTTTGCCAACTGAACGTTAATCAGCTAAAATAAAATAAATCTAACAATTATTATCTTGCATGAAAAAATCACAAAAAGGTTTAAAGCCCCTGCCTCGGGATTAGAGCGAGTGATTACACTTTTTCTGTAACTTTTATTATTTCACGTCCCCACTCCACTAGTACCTACATGAAAATACTCCCAGAGATACTATGTATAGCGACAATACCCCCTAAAAACACGTCTTGTATTACGTTTTTAATTAGTGTGTTAATTACATGGTTCCAAACCTAATGACAAGAACCCTCCTCGAGGCGTCATTTTATTGCAAACACACTGCCGGTGCCCGTCCTGGAAGGTCCACTAGCAATATGTGAGGTGGTATGGCATCTATGAAATGTGGGTGGGCTGCTCTAGCTGACTTATCCTGAAGCTTTCGTTGTCCATAAATATGAATGGAATCATTGACTTGGTAATCCGACAGGGATCACCACGGTTACGATTCCACCCATAAGTGCTTACAGTAAACTTAAAGTTTGTCCCTTACACAGCTATTTTGAAGTAAAGTCCAATCATTCTACATTTGTCTTCATTTAGGCCCTTACACACACGTTTTTCTTGCCGTGAAAAACTAGGGTTTATTCGCCACTAGAGACCCGCCCCAGCTTCGGACGGGTGCATGTTTTTTCTTTCATACAAACCTTGTCTTTGCCATGGTATAATAATATGGTCCTGGCAATACCAAACACAACAAAAAAAGAATTATCCAATTTGGAAGTTGTGCGCGTACAGACATTTCGGCGACTTTGTTTTATACTATGAAAGGATGTGTAGGCACGGTCGTCAGTGTTATATGGATCACTATGGGAGTATGGGAGCTTATTACGGTACAGTAAGCTTCAAAGAAACCGGACCCCCCTTTGATGATGATATCATACGTTTAAGTTTTTCGTGATGTAACGTAAATGGCATGCTGGTCTAGTGGTTTGGACTGCGGCTTAGCAATTCGATGGTCACGAGTTCAAATCCGCGGAAGAGTTTTTTTTTTTTCTTTTTTTTAGTTTCTTTAATACTTGATTAGGTGATTTTCGTAACTTTATTTCAGAAAACATCCATATTTAAGAAAAAAAAATGTTAAGTATGAGGTTTGTAAGAACAGCCAGGCATGTTGCATAAACAGTATTCATTTATTTCATTAATTACATTTCTAGGAATCCACATATACAGTTATTACGAGTATACAGTTTTCTATCTGTGTTAAATTAGGGTTATTTACTTAAAATATTAACTAAATACAAAATATATACCCTGGGTGAGGTGTAGAACGTTTAACATTAGATAATGGTTCGTTTATAGATATTTCTAGTAACATAACTACAATATTAATTTATTCAAACTTGTAAAAACATTATTTTTTTATACTCTGTATGATCTTACGGGGAAAAAAGCCTGGTTAAAAAATGAAATGTTGTCATTTGTGCCTGTGAATTACAGAGGAAGAACCAACATGCTAAACTATAACAGTATAGCAATATACATCTTTCTCTTTTATCACAATTTCTGATAACCCTTTTAACACAGCATTAGAAAAGTATGTGAGGTCAGATGGTGCATCGTTAACACATTATAAGACTACTTGTAAACAAGAGTAACTGGATTCATAATAATAAAGGTTGTTTATTTTTGATTAACTACGAGATAATGATCCCACAAATATTGGGAATTATTAACACTTGCTCAAACGTTCCAATGCAATTTTATCAGATAAGTTACACAATCAATCTGCCGAGTAAATTGTCTATTAATAACGCAGACGATGGCAGTCACTGTCTATCACTTCTTGAAGACTTTTCATGCCCGAAACCATATTGAAGCTTGCAGCACTATTTAGAATTAGTTCCCAGGCTTTGTGTGTCCCAAGGTGTCGCTCCGATTCATTAGTGTAAGCAGTTGGGTGAGATCGCATTTCACATCACCCGTCGCTTGATACCTTTGTATCCATCTACGAACTATTTTTCTCTGTAATGAAAACAATAATATTAGAAATACATAAAAAATCCACCTTGTAAGTAATAATGCAACATGGTTGTAACAATAAATATATGTGTATAACGTAAATCTCACCGTTAAGCCCACATTTCTCGTGCTATTTTCTTTATGCTTTGTTCCTGTTCCCAGAGAACAACAATTATTTTAGCCTTCAAAAAGTTGTTAATCGCACCATACTATCGGTTAATAGAATCAACTGTTCAAAAACTTCGGAAATTGGATAATTTTACGACGAAGACATTACACACAAGCTGATCGGCACGAAAACGAAACGATTTGAAAAAGAATTATACCCTCAATCACAGTTTAGTAAATAGGGCGAAGAAGTATTCTAAATTCAACCTTAACTCACAGTTCATACAGCAGTTAAGTTTCTGAAGTAAAATGACGGTAGTGCAACAATCGGAATCAAGCACAATCTATTCAACCAAACAAGAAATCTATGCTAATTTCAACCTTATCTTTTAGGTAATTGAAGAGTTACGTATTGCATTTTGTAAAACAAGGTTGTGGACGGTAGGTGTATCTCACGTGGTGGAAGTTGAAATTTAAACCTTAATGTCTAGAAGATTAGACCGTTATCAAACTTGTTCGATGAAAGGAGTAATGCTATTCGAATTTTCGTTGAGATTACTAACTGAGCCAATAGCCTATTGGTATAAGGCACGGTCTTAATGATCGTCTGGCGCCTGGTGATGCGGGTTCGTATCCTATACGGCATGTAGTGTCTTTTTGTAAGTTATTCTTGGTATACGGTTCGGCCAGAAGCCGAAAAAAATACCACAATACCTAATTATTAAAAACATACAAATAATATTTGAGTCGGATCGGTGGATGCTCGGGCAGAGATGGGTGCGGCGCGGGCGGCGGGGAGAGAGCTGCTCGGGGCCAGTCACGTGACGCACCCGCCGTCGCTTGAGCGATTATTCTTTAAGTCTTGGCGGGGTTCATTTTCTCTGACGCGTACTGTACACGTTTTTTTTACGGCTCGGTTTATACGCCGTGTGTAGGCAGGTTCGTCTGTATTGTATGGGGATTATTAGGCTTGTTGACGGACGCGTTTTTTCTACGGCGCGGTTTATACGCCGTACCGAAAAGAAAAAGTGCCCTGTAAATATAAGGCCTCGTTCAGGGAGACGCGGGGCGTCAGGCGGTGCGGTGCGCAGGGCGGTCTGCGGGGCGTCAAGCGTTTTTCCGTTTATGGAGAGGCAGCGCGTGTCGTTGGCCGCCGCATTTCACGCGCAAAGACAAACATATTGTAACTAATGGATTCGTTTACGAAGGAGCGGGGCATGCGGAATAGCGGTACCCGGCGCTGTGCCTGCAGCATCGTCAGCGGCTGCGCCCGCGGCTGCCGCAGGTTTCTTGCATGCTGCCAGTCTTGTTCGAATAGTAACAACAGACAATCGTGTGTATTAAGTGTTTGTAATTATGGGCGACTTCATAGACATATTGGTCGAAGATAATTTATATTTAAAAACCCTTTTTTATATAGTGGATAACAAGCCTTCCACAACTCTGGTCGGTTTTGAATTGCGGTAGGTAATTAAAGTTACCGTTTCTTCGACGTTTATTTTGCATCACAAAATACGCTCGCTCGCCTTCATTGCCGATTGTGCAAACTAGCCTAGCACGCGACGACACCACCGCAAATCCCGCACCTCTCCCTCACCTTCCTACACACATCGAAGGGCACGCGGAGATGGTTGCTGCATCACACGCTGCGTTGCCTACCCCTTCGACCCCTGCGAAACGCGCCACGTCTCCCACTGCGTCACCCGCCGCTTCATCTGCCACATGCATGCCACATGCGACGCTATAATTCAAACAAACCCGTGCAAATTCGTTTCACTAAAAAAAAAAAAAAATTAATAAAAGTGAATATTTCAGATGGGAATGCTTTCTTGTTTAATTATTTTGTTTTCGGTTTTAATTATTTTTTACTTTTGCTTGCGTTTTTCCATGAAAGTTAAATTATATTTTCATTAAAATAATATTTTTGTAGGGGCAACTTTGGTGCAGTGATGTCATTCAAGTGAAGTTCCGTATTAAATATTTTGATTTGCCATATTTTGAGCATACAAATACTCTATCTCTTTTAGTTTCATTGGATTTTTATTTCCATCTCCCTCGCTCATGAAAACAAAAGAGACAGACATGTTCAGACGGGTTCAATTCAATGTCAAAATTGTCAGACCAAGGAAGGTTTGTGTACGTCCGTAACTATTTATTCTTATTGTGTAATAATTAAATTGCCTGTTTTAACAGGAATATATATTAAGGTCTACGATCTGTGATATAGATTTAATTTCTTTCTAAACAAAATGTCGAACCCCTGGAAGAAAATTGCTGCTCCAGCAGAAATACAAGATTTGTCGGACATCATGTCTGAAGAATTAGCACGAGGGCTCCAAGTAAAGGAGGAAATAAAGTTCGCTGATCAGATCTCCGACCAGCATGTGAGTACGTCTACCGACATACCGCCCGAGTTACTGCATGAAATCGAATCATCCAACGTCAAAGAGTATTGTGACTCAGATGCAATCATTGCGAAGGTGTTGCAAAACCAATTCGACAGAGAATATGACGATGAACTCAAAGTTGTGGAGAAGAAACGCAACGGAGACGCAAAAGTATCGGTATCGTACGATAACTACTTCAATGTGCCTAAGCATTTGATTTATGAATCAGATTCTGATGAAGAAGATATCGGGAAGGTAAAGAAAGATTGGGATCGTTTCGAAACGAATGAGAAGGAGCTCGCCAGCATGCCTAAACGAGGGTATGTGAAGAAAGATGGAGAGATGGTCACCAAGCATGACAGTGTGCTCAATGGCAGGAGGAATGCTTGTCGTGTGATGGCATTCCCTCCAGAGGTGTGCACTGGTGATGGAGCTGGGTTCGACATGAAACTATCCAATTCTGTGTTCAATCATTTGAGAGAGCAAACAAAACACCAACATTCCCGTAAACACAAAATGTTGGACCGTAAAGAAAGTCATGCAACTGCAGAGATGGGTCTTGATGAGCCTACAAGGCTTATTCTGTTCAAACTAATTAACAATGAGCTGCTGGAGGATATCAATGGAATCATTTCAACTGGCAAGGAATCAGTAGTATTACATGCCAATGGGAACATCAAGTATCCTGATTTAACAGTTCCTAAAGAATGTGCAATCAAAGTATTTAAGACTACTCTGAATGAGTTCAAAACTCGAGATAAGTATATTGAAGCTGATTACCGATTCAAAGATCGCTTCTCAAAACAGAACCCACGTAAGATTGTTCATATGTGGGCTGAGAAAGAGATGCATAACATGATTCGCATGAAGAAGATCGGGATGAATTGTCCTGATATGGTTTGTTTAAAGAAACATATTTTGGTGATGTCATTCATTGGGAAGGACAACAAGCCTGCTCCTAAATTGAGGGAAGTTATCTTGAAGCCTGAGAAATGGCAGAGTGTGTACAATGAGGTGGTGGAGTCAGTCCACAAGCTGTACAACACAGGGCACATGATTCATGCTGACCTGTCAGAATACAACATCCTGTGGTGGGAGAACAAGTGCTGGTTCATAGATGTGTCCCAGTCTGTACAGCCGGACCACCCTAATGGTCTGGAGTTCTTGCTGAGGGATTGCTGTAACATTGCGAATGTATGTATTTTATCAGATAAAAAAAAATACTTCAGAAACTAGACAATCAATTTTATTATATTGTACAATATCACGAGTTGCGCAATGTTTTGGACCAGTCTAAAACATTGCACAATTTGTGATATTGTAGGGTTAATATTGAAAATGGTGCAATGATTTGATAAAAGTTTGTGTTTTTAATTTTTATTGCACCATATTTTTACATTGCACTGTGTAGAATCAGTATAGCACAATATTTTCAAGCCTGGCTGGAAGCCTAACGTGGTCACAGAACACTAGGCAAGTCTTGCACATGTGAAAATATTGAAGCTTATTTCCAATTTTGTAAACAGATCATGTCCTTTATTAGGGTCTTTCCTGTTTGTTTATAATTAATTTATGTTTATTTTTTTTATTTCCAGTTCTTTGAAAAGAAAGGTGTTGCTGACATGAAATCAGGTGAAGACCTGTTCAAGTCCATCACTGGGTTTGATGAAATAGATGTCAACTTCCTTGAAGGTGTTCATACCACTTACAATTCATTGTTATCTCGCTTTGAGATTGCTCCTGATGATAACAGGAATGTCAGCTATCCATTTGAATACTGCTGGCAGAAGTCTCACGAGGGGAAAGCCAAAAGTGACAAGAGTGCTGATGAAGATGATGAAGAAGAGGAGGACGAATTTGAAGAAATGTGGACTCATGCCACACAAAGCAAGTCTGTCATAGATACTGCAGCTGACTTTGGCAACGAGGTCAAAGTACAGGAGACTGGCACTAGAGAGAAAGTGGTACAAACAAACCATAAAGTCAGTTTTGCTGAAGAACTAGAAGTTGACATACCTAAGTTAGATGACAAAAGTAGTACTGATAAAAAGTCTTAAAAATATATCTTTAAACAAAAGTGTTCATAGAATTCAAGAAAAAGAAAGCACACACAATAAAAAAGGTTTTTAACTGTGTATAAATAAAAATACAAAAAAAAAATGTAATGAAATATACATTTGTATAACTATGGCATAGCATTATTAAACAACTATGCATTTGAGGTTTTGGAGAAATAAAATTGAGTGTTTTAAAGACTTAATTTTTATTTTATTAAACAACATATATTTTAATTTAACAATAAACAATAACATGTAGATTTTAATATCTAATAAACTTTTTTATATAAAAAAAAAACAACCATCTTCCAAAAAACACTACAAAGTGAAAAATTACTTTAATTTTGGAAGTTGGTGTCGTTGGTTGACTTCCGAAATTAGTTATTTTTCTTTTTTTTTAATCTTTTATTTTAGGGACTTTTATTCAAGTTATTTTTCACTTTGTAGTGTTTTTTTGGCAGTCGGTTGTTTTTTTTTTTTTCATATAAAAGTTTTTATTTTTCACTTTTTAGTTATACCTACCCCACACAAATTCATATAACACTACTTGCTATGTAAATATCAGTGACAGGAAGCTGCATCTGCGTTTATAGGGTACAGACGAGATGTTATGTTGTGCGATTGCGTAAACAATGCATACATATGCGATAGCAGCAATCGCGGTTGTTTTACTGGTATTTATTGAAGAGTTCCGTTGTCTGTCTCGGAAACTCATCACCAGATATTTACGAAATATATATGGGACCATTTCGGAATAAACCTCTATCGAACAAAAAAAAGAATTTTGCAAATCCGTCCATATATGTATGACGGAATTATGCCCGAACATACATAAAAAAAAACAATATAAACATCCGAATTAATAAACTCCTCCTTTTTGAAGTCGGTTAAACATGAGATACAACAACTGATGAATACTAAATTATCTATGTTACAGAACTTATAGGGTGTAAATTGACTCACCACGAAGCCGTCACCTACACTGTACAAGTGTACACAATAAGGTATTACCTACATCAAACTAAGTACTTAAGTGCAAAAGTAATTGCTTGGAAACGACTAGTTTTTGGTGTGAAATTTCGCTGTTTTGGTAGTAGGTACACAATACGAGAGGGGCTTGTGGCTAAGTAATAACAGCCGCACGGGTCGATCGATCAGGTTAAGCTACGCTTGCTACGGTTGGTCCGTGGATAGGTGACTATCTTCACATACCAAGACCCCTCCGTGCCTCGGAAAGCACGTTAAGCTGTTGGTCCCGGCTGTCAATCGTGGATCTTTGACAGTCGTTACGGGTCGTCAGTAGCCCAAAAGTCTGACAACCAGTCCTACCGAGTGGTATCATATTACCCAGTACCTGAGTTGTGGGGTCAGATAGGCAGTTGCTCCATGTAAAATACTGGTATTCAGCTGCATCCAGTTAGACTGGAAGCCGACCCCAACATAGTTGGGAAAAGGCTAGGCAGATGATGGTAGTAGTAGACACAATAAATAATTTATTGTGTCTACTACTACCATCATCTACCATCTGCATTTCTCACAAGCACAATTATTGTGCTTGTGAGAAATGCAGTGGTACAGGGATCGTAGGAATATTTAAACTTGCGGTATAACATTAATTTAATACTCTTGTTTTCGTAAAAAAAACTCAAAACAGAACTTTGACCTTCAATATCTTCATAAGTAACCTTCTGATTACGGATATATTAAAGGTATGTATATATCCTGGACCATAAAGCCCAATAAAAAAAAAATGGTCACAATAACAGGAAGAACATTGAAACGTGAGTTTCGGCTTTGTTCAGCGCCTTTTGAAACCAGTTATTATACTTGCTTGGAAACCATCCATTTTATAAAAAGAAGAATTTGTATAATAAGTACTTCTTATCTGGCACTTACACAATTACCTACAAAGTGGTTATTCTTATCAATTTATTGAGTTAGGTACTCTACTTATCAACAGTTGTGCTAACCTCTCTCGTCTGATATCAGTTTGTGTAGAATCTCAACTTGCTGCAGTGTGAGGAACTGCTTGGTGTCAGCAGTAACACTGATAAGAGACTGTATGTCTCCCGTCGTGTGGCTGATGATGATGGACTGGAGTTTCAGGCGCAAGTCTGTGTTCAGAGGAATTGCTGAAAGGAGGAAAGATAGAATAGAACTGTAAGCACCATTTTAGCAAAGGCTTGAATCATTTATGCATCTTTATTTGGATCATTGTCTACAAAAAGTCGTGCAAGGAGGCGGCGTCCGCGCTAGCAGTTGTACAAACAGTAGTTGTATCTACTCTTTTTCCCCCTTAATTTTATGACTGTTCAAAGTAATAATAATAATTGGTTGGGTTTGGCGCCTTGTACATCTTCCAAAAGTCCCTATGTTTCCGAGATATGCGAAAAGCTTCAAAATAAATAATTACAGATGATGAATAAGAATTCTAAATTTCAACTATATGAGTCAACAGATAGGTAAAGCATTGTTAGCAATATTGAACTTACCATCACTTTCATTGTCATTCATCAAGTCTATGAAGAGTTGCTTCAATGATGGTGGCTTGCTGTCTTCAGGAGGCTTTACTAGAAGAGTCAGCAGAATTCTACTAACTTGCACTCTGGAAACAGGGGTACGTTTTTGGTAAGAAAGAAAAATAAGTTTATTGGTCACAAAAATATGTGCATACAAAATAAATAATAAAATAATAATTAACTCAAGAATTCTGGTAAAAAAAGAAATACCAACAGCCAGTAGTAGGGAAGTGTCATGAGGGCTACACACAGGGAGTGTTCGTGTTCCCAGAAGCGCTCACCTCAGGCCAAGATTCTGATTAATTTCTTTTATTATTTAGGTTTTCTTTTGTACCTACCTATGCTTCATGCATGAGATATGGCCTAGAATGGTATTTACATTGAGGTGTAGATGAATTTTATTTTGTCTAGCCATAAAAATAAAATAATTAAACTTACTCAGCAAGGACATCTTCTTGTATATTCACATCAGTGCAGTCAGTTATTTTATTGGCTATTTCCAAAGCAACGTCATATTTGCCTGAAAGTAAATTAAAACATTGTTTTACATGCAAGTCCAATCTGATCTTGAGAATGTTGGGTAGAAAATAAATGCCCCATCAAAACTATTAATTGTTCAAGGTGTTTTTGCCTGCCTCTGTTAACACTTTTCCTGACTCATTCACACCAAATGAGACTCCTACCGGTACCTTTAGAAGATAGTTGCATATACTTGCTAGTTTGTTAATTATTCTGCTTTCATTTTGAAATTACATTGAATAATGAGTCTGTAAGAGTTAAATACCGGTATCAAGCTGCAGCCAGTTAGACTGGAAGCTGACCACAACATAGTTGGAAAACTGCTAGGCAGATCATGATGATTGAAGGATAAGTCAGTAGCAGCAACTCTTGTTTTCTTTAACATTACTAAAAATTATAGTGGCCAAGAGCTCTTGCCAAGCAAGGTGATTATGGCAATTAGATATGAGAGCTAGGACTAACGTGGCAGCAGCTTTTAGCAACATGGTATAAAATTATCATAATCAAAAGCTCAACTTCACCCACTACCCGTCATCCAGGATTTTTTTCTTCTTCTGCCAATGGCCACATTCTTGTGCCAGCCTCATTCAGGTAAAAGATACTAACCACAGTCAATCCTCAAATTGAGCAGGTTCCTCAAACAGATGGTCTTCATGGTGCTCTCAGTGACAGTATCTATAGCCTGCTCATAGTATGCAGAAGCTTCTAGTTTGTGGTTCAGTTCTATCAGGTCACTGGCTAGCTCCATCAGGATGGAGGTCCGTATGGGGGACTTCTCTGGGTACTTGTTCAAGGCTTGAATGTAACAGCCTATTGCTGCCTGAAATGCATTAGCGAAAAATGATTTTGTAGCCATTTTTCATATTCATTGTTTTGTGTGGAGAATAATGAATTAAAAACTACTCTTCTTTATTAGATCCAGGTCATTTTTTGGGGGTTCACTGATTTAGAAATGGATAATAACTTCAATAAAGTTAGTCATTAACTAGTATACAATTTTGATTATATCACTTGTAAACTATCCCTTTGTGAAAAAGACAAGAGGTTCTACACTCATTAAGTAATTCTAATTAAAATATTCCTTACCTCCAAGTTCTCTCTATCAGCACTATAGAACTTCAGAGACTTCAATTTCTTCTCAGCCTTCATGAACTGCCGAGCCGCGGCCATGTAATGTTCCGCTTCGCCAAGGAAATGGCCCACAGAGGCTTCACACTTGGCCGCACCGACATAGGCGTGACCCGCAAACGCTGGCTGGTCGGAATGCTCGCATTGTATAGCCAGGGCTATAAACTCGTTGGTCGCTTCCGATATATTTGGCTTCCGCATAAACCGTCTGTAATATCAATTAAATGTAGATATTGTGATGGAATAGGGCTTTAGCCCTTTAGCTTTACATAAATGTGAGGACTGAGGAGTGAACTTACTTTTTCATCTTAGTGTTGATGTTCATGTATTGCTCGTTGAAACTCGCACTGAGGTCCGTCGACATTTTTGCTACGAATATAATATACTTAGTTTACGACTGTAAATAATTGTTACTTTGTTGGCAATTCGACAATTCTTTATTATTTCAAGAACTAAAAAACACTAAGAAATGCTGCAGCCACAGAACACTGTTACTCCTAGGGGAGGCCACAGCTACCAGCTGCGCCTCGAGCACAGTAAACAGAGTAGTTGACTGGTTGTGATTGTTGACAGCAGCAGTGTCAACAATGCAAAATTGACAGCAAATCACTGACGTATAAACGTCTATGGTATAAACAAATTCGCCTTCTGTGCTGTCAGTGTCAAGCCTTCGTTTTGTTGTAGAGAAAGGTTCTAGATTCACAATTATATTCGTAATAAAATTCAGATTCAGAACATGAAAAGATCTACTTTTGATAGTAAATTTTCATATTTTATGATCGTATGAGCGTAAAATTTATAATTTCCCTTATCATGTAAATCTAACTATTACGGACCATAAAGGAACACCAAAACGTAATTCTTGTGATGTCAAAAAATGCTTTGACGTGTCGCGTAGGGTTGATTTAATTTTTGTGAGTTTATGTATTTTGTGCAATGATTTCGTATTAATAAGTTTTAATTGTGTTCTAATTATAAATAAGAAATTTAAGGAAAATGGATTTTCTAAAGAGCGGTCTAAAGACCGTGCTGGGGGCTCCGGAACCCGGCCACCAACCTTCGGGAGCGGAGATCGTGAGTATTTCAATATTTACTCACTAGAATTAAAACATAAGCTGACCTATTTATAGTATGCAATGTACAGTAGGTATTTCGTATCTATAATTTTAGCGTAGGCGTGTCCAGATGTCTTTTAATTGGTTCAATATTTTAAGAATTTGACAGCACTCGTGTCCCATTCAATGCTACAAATTCTTGAATAGATCGCCAACTTCACTTTCCTTTATTATTATTTGTTTAACTAACCTTCCCTTACATTGTCCCTTTTATGTTGAGACATAGGGACATTGCTGACATCATTCCCTATTCTTCCATTCATTTTAAAATATGTGTTTTATTGCCAATATTGTATGGTAGTAAATTCACCAACAATTTAAAAATGTTAATAAATCTGTATTGTTAGCAGTGATGTAAAGAAAATCATTAATGTGTTATAACAAAATAAATTTAATTATGAAACCAAAGTACATAGCATAATAATTGTACGAGAATGAAATTACTTGGTACTCAAGTGATAACACAAACATTTTACTAGTTTGTACTCAGCACAAAAAGTGTGTTTTATCTCATAAAAGTATTATTGAAGACTGTTGAAGTTTTACTTGTATACTGAAAATATTAGTATGCACTAAAACAGAATTGCAATATATGGTTTGAAATGCGATAATTTCAAATTATTGACTGGACTTGGATTACACATTTCTAAATTTGAACAAACAAGTTCTAAGTTTACTAACATTTAGCCTAGTTCTTTTAATAACAAAATGATGTATGCATTAAGCATTGGAAAGTACATTTATTTATTTTATTTATTTTATTTGTTTATTGGTTCACCAACGATTGTTTACACTAGTTAAGGGTACAAAAAGCAAGCAAAAACAGATAAACAATAGTGTACAATCACTTACAGGTAAACTCCGCATGCAAAACAAAAGTTGTACGTAGGTACTATAGAGAAAAACATGAAAAAAAAAAAAAACTACTTAAATTAGTAGCAAGAACCGTATACTGTTAGCAAGACATCAAAGAAACTGTGCCTCCATATTGATAGTGGTATTTGTTCAAATGATCCACTTTGTGAATTATTACATTTACCTAAGAATTTTTGAAAGTCATGTCAAAGTTTTTTAAGTAAAGCACTAGAGAAATAAATAGGATAGATATTATCTAAAAAATACTCAGGCAACGCTGGTCTTTGTTAAAACTGCTCTAAAATTACAGTGAGCTGTTACTACTTCATTATATTAGTCTGAAAATTAGCCATGTCAAGAAAGAAACATATCATTATGTTGGAATTCATTCTCACAATGAATTTATATTGTGATGTATGAATGTATATTGTGATATCACTGAAGTCTATTACTTATTTAAACAAGTGTTGTATGCAAGTTTATAATGCACTTAGCACTCTGACAGACCTTAAGTTATTTATTTAATGCATACCTAATGTGTTTGCAATATGGGAGGATGACTTAGTGAGGACGGCAACATGGACTAGACAGGCAAAGAACAGGGAGAATTGGAAGGGGTTGCAGGAGGCCATTGCCAAAGGGCAAAGGTTGCAACTTACAACCAACACTCATTACAGATCATACTTGCAACTTGCAAGTGTGATCACATTTTAACTCAGTCACATTGGTGGATGTGTTATTTTTTTTTCTCATGAAGAGTGAAGTGGAATAGATTGGAATGGTAAATTCATTTTATAGTTCCATAACATAGTCCAGAAATGTATACTACTCTAGGATATGTAAATTTTTCCATTCACTGAATTTTATGAAGGCAAAAAGGGTCACACTGACCACATACAACATTTCCTCTTGACATTAATCAATGATTGCATTCAATTTGTCTGTTTACTGCTTTCTTGGTGTTTATGATAATGTTAACATTAAATATAGAAATTCCATATCGTTTTTGGCGACAGACAAGCAGGTGAGGCAGGCAGCAATATTTTGAAGGGTTTTTATTTCTAATAAAACACTTCAATTTATTTAAATTCTTCATCTCCCCTAGGTGGAGCGACTAGTAGACCGCGTGAACAACTCGACTTTGCTTGAAGACCGTCGCGACGCCTGCCGCGCGCTCAAAGCAATGTCGCGCACCTACCGCGTTGAGGTCGGCGCGCAGGGCATGGATACGCTCAAACAAGTAAGACTACTATAATTATCTTATCTGATAGAATTCAAAATAATAAAAGATATGTAGAAGTTATTCAAACACATGTGTTCACAAGAGCCTTTTCTGATTATGTATGAATTTTGGGGATCAATATTGCCATTACAACAAATCTTTCCTACACGGAGAGAAAAATCTTAGAAAAATTACTGTGCTGTCTCATAATCTGAGTGGTAATGGAAAAATTACCATGCTAGCACAGTAAAAATTCTTATGCTGTACAGTAAAATTTATTGGACAGTGAATTTTTCCCAATATCACTCAAAAAATTTTCTGTAGGTAGATGTCACTTGAACGCACTTTACAGCGACGAGCACAGTACTTTTTCTAAGAATTTTCTCTCCGTGTAGTTCCAATTCTCTTAATTAGAAGCCATCAATATGAAAATTGAGATTCTTTCACCACTAGCAATTTGTCTGTATTATTCCAAAATTCTGTTGAATCGAAGCTTCACTTGTCAGGATGTTTATCTTTTGCGTTTGACATGCCTTCAACGCCACTGCCACAACAGACATTACACAAAGTAATGTCTATTTCCAGGTATTAGAACTGGACCGAGCCGACAACGAGACAATAAACTATGCCCTAGACACGCTCAACAACGTCATGTCACCCACTCAGTTCGAGGAAGAGGAGAACAACCCCCGCGTGCCCATGAACATCGGCGAACAGTTCACCGAAATGTTCATCAAGGACCATCACAACGTTCAACTAGTGCTAGATCTCTTAGACGAATACGACTTTAGGGTTAGACTGTCCGCCGTACAACTCCTCACATCCCTACTTACAAATAGACCAAAAGACATCCAAGAAATCATTCTGGTGAAACCTATGGGCGTCTCGAAAATGATGGACTTATTAGGCGATACGAGAGAAGTTATCAGAAATGAAACTTTATTATTGCTTATAAAGTTAACCAAAGGAAACGCGAACATACAAAAGATTGTAGCATTCGAGAACGCGTTCGATAGACTGTTCGAAATAGTCTCGACTGAAGGCTATTCTGATGGTGGAATTATCGTAGAAGACTGTTTGTTGTTGATGTTGAATTTGTTGAAGAACAACAGCAGTAACATTAACTTCTTTAAAGAGGGTAGTTATATCCAGAAGATGCTGCCAATGTTCAATACTCCTGACGAGTCCGAGGAAGCTGGCTGGTCGCCGCAAAAGGTGTCCAACGTTCACTGCATGCTCCTCATAGTAAGAACATTAGTCTCTCCAAGTAACTCCGCGCAAATAATTTCCAGTTGTCAGAAGATATTGAAGAATGTTGGTTTGTTGGATGCTCTGTGTAACATCCTGATGTCAAGTGGAGTTCCAGCTGATATCCTCACTGAGACCATCAATACGGTGGGGGAGGCAGTGAGGGGGGAGGTGACGAATCAGGAGTTCCTGGGCAATGTGATGGCGCCGTCCAACCCGCCGCGACCTGCTATTGTGGTGCTACTTATGTCTATGGTTAATGAGAAGCAGCCGTTTTCGTTAAGGTGAGAGCCTGTTCATTGTTGGTTCGTAATAATATTAGGATCTTGAATTGGAACAGCTCAATCATCGTCACGCTCCTGCCGCTATCCCAATTTGTTTGGGACCGGCGCAGCATATTTCTTTCTTCCAGACTTCTCTATCCATAATCCCCGAAAGGCTAGGCAGCTGTAGCAAACAATGTCGTTAAATAACTAGATTAGCGCAAAATCTTATTAAGATGTTTTTGCAAAAGCTTTATGCCAATTTAATAGGTCACTTTTGCAATCCAATCAAGCTTAAGTCGTTATTGAAACTAAATCGGATAAGGATATTTTCGCAATATAATATCTTACGAGATTTACGCCCAAAGTAAGCAATGATTAGCGTCTGCTTAGCCATATATATTATTTTTTGACGTTTAAACGCCTCTTAATTTTAAGCAACGTTTGTAAAAAAAAGTGGGTACAACACTAACGCCTTTATCTTATTGTTTTCAGATGCGCAGTCCTCTACTGCTTCCAATGCTATCTATATCACAACGAGACGAGTCAAGCAAGCCTCGTACAAACACTCCTACCGTCTTCCTCAGACATGTCCAGTCTAACAAGTGGCCAGCTCCTATGTGGAGGCCTGTTCTCCTCCGATGTACTGTCCAACTGGTTCTCAGCAGTCGCACTGATGCATGGGCTCATAGAAAACCCGGTGCAAAAGGAACAGCTGCTTAGAGTGTTGCTAGCAACGAATATCGGAAGTTCGCCTGTCTCGTTGCTGCATCAGTGCACTTTGTTGCTGCAACAGACTACTAAGTTGAAGTCTAAGGTTGGTTAAGGGATGTTGCTTAGTTTTTTTTCTTTTTTAGTTTGGTGGTAAGAATGTCGTTTTAATGAATCGTTATTATCATTAATAAACAAGTCTTTAGAAGTTATGCAACGGAACATGTTTGCAATTTGCGAAATTAATGATTAGTTCCATTATTTGTCTAATTTATCTAAAGAATTCAAATCAAAGTTGATATCAATCAATTAAGTAGGTTCCGAACGGCCCAAAACGGAATTCGGCCTGATTAGCATTTTCGGTCGAAATTGTTTGTTGATAGGTTTTTTTTTCGTAAAAGTAAAAGAAATACAGTCAATTTTTTAATCATTTTATTTATCCGCTTAAATCACATAAAATTTTACTTTTTTCAAAAAGATAATAAGTAATAAATAATCGAACAATCTGATGTATTCGTACACGACGAAAAGTTTTTATTTTCTCTTTATTTTCATAGTTTTATTAATTAAGTTATTGTGCTTCAAGTTGTTGTAACTATCGATTTTTTCTGAATAAATGATTTGCTGGCGCTTAATAATTTTCAGCCACAGGCGAAAAGAATAAATATGTTTCAGCCCAAAATAAAAATTTACGGTCGTATATTACCGAAAACGAAATTCGGTCGAGTTCTACAACGAAGTCCTTTTTTTGTTAATTAGTACCGATCACATCGACAGTAGGGGTGACGATATGAAGAATATTTGTTTCCAGTTGCACTCAAGTGTCGCTTGTCCTGTCCAGGTAGCCCTCCTGATGCTGCTGGGCATGTGGATG